>VDFB02201177.1:215498-272716 GCA_007258455.2 Sequoia sempervirens | reverse complement strand
ATTTCTTGACTTGGAAAGTCAACCCAAAAAATGTGTTTTTGAAAAAAAATTAGTTTTCCAAAGTTCACCCTTGTGGTTGACAAATTTTTCTCACCCAAATTTAATAAAAAAAAAAGGGTTTATAGAAAAAATTGTCAAATTTCCATCAATATGAATTTTTCCTTATTTTGAATTAAATAAATAATTATTATTGATTTTCTACCTACATTATGTCTAAAGTCTTGATTGATAGGCTGATTGAAAAACTTCTATAACTTTCAAACTACTTAACATTTTTTGAATCTACAAGATGCATCACATTCCATGCTTCGCATACTACATGATAAAAGAAAATGAATTTCATAATTTTTTGACCAAGTTATGGTGGTCAGACACAGACATTTTAATAATTTTGAAAAGTTCTAGTAAAAAAATCATAAGTAATTATTTACATGGAAAAAAATTACAAAAAAAAATCCGGCACATCGAGACATGTGTCCTCTACTTATATTTAAAAATTTAGAAAAAAATATTATGTTTCTATTGTACTTAGGGTGGTCAGACACACACCTATTTCTTATCTTTTTCCTGAAAATTTAGTACCACTGCATTGAAATTTCAAATTTTCTCAAAACAAATTTACTTTTTTCCAAAAAAGGACTAGTAGCCTAGAAACTACATTCAATTTTCTACAACTTTTGTTCTTACATAATTTTCAAATTATGTTAATAACCTATTCAAATTTTTATGTCAAGTTGCCTAACTCTGATTTTCTGAATTTTCATTGCCACTTAGAGGCCTAGTTTGGACCCCCATGATCCTGCACATACCCATAACTTTGGTATGGTTGTATGTATGGGAGCCTGTAGACCTAGCATGTCTTTCCCATCAACCACTTATTTTTGTGTGTGCATGCATACCAACCGTGTGTGTGTCTCACTTTCTTGGGGGCTCACCTAGTGTATATTGGATTTCACTAGCTCTTGTGAGTGTATTTTTCATGGCCATTGAGCATAAAACAACTTGAATTTCCTAGGAGCCATGTGTTTCATAAGCGATTTTATATCCTCATGATGTATTTGATGGATGTGGCATAATACAACTTGCTAGTCCATCTTTCTTTCCTCTTCACATTAACTTTAACATTGTATGTTTGTGTATCTTGTCTTGCTGCTTCATATTATACATCTTGTGTGTGCCCCTTTGTGCTTATGTTGGTCTACCATGGGATCTTAGATCATGGGGGCTTGCACAACCTCCTTGATCCTTGTCATCTTATCCCATCAATATTTGTACACTTGGACCCAAGCTCTTAACATTTGTTTGTCTACTTTAGTGTGAGTTTGTGGTTGCACTCATCCTCTCACTAAAGTGGGGGCTAAATGTAGTGTAGAAAAATGTACTCCTTTACATTTTCACACTTTGTTTGGGCCCCCTCAATTTAAATGGACTTAATTAAGCTTCTAATTGCCCAAATTTTGCATTTACAACCTAATGAATTGTGATTTCCAAAGGGGGAAGTGTGACTTAATTAATGCATTTATCATTATTAATAGGTTCAAAATTAAAAAATCCTAATAACTTAGGTCAGGACCCATTTTCCCATGGGAAAATGGGTCCCATTTAAGTTGCAAATTCAAAATTTAAATATGCTTTTCGTAGTATTTTCAAGATCCCAAATTCATATTCAAATGTTGGCTTATAATGTTTAATTTTTGGGAAATTAGAAAATCATCTATAAAAAGAAAGGTTATTTTATCAATTCAAAACACCTAGCAAGAGGTAAACTTTCATATGAGAAAATATTGTTGTCAAGAGCAGATTTATCAAGCATCTACAATAGCAATCAAGATCTCAAGCATCATGTCAAAATTATCAAGCATCATGCATGTTTCTGGAGCTAACATTGTGATGTAGGTTTCAAAGATCCAAGTCAACATTCGAGTCATATTTCAAGCATCAAGATCCACATCCATTTAAGCCATTTCATTCAAGATCAAGATCAACATTTCAGTTCTCCAAAGGTTTATTCAAGGGCTTGGTGAGTTGCAACACAACACTTGTTCATTCATCATTCCTTTCATGTTTCATTGTTTCAATTAAAGGTTTAATTACCAAAATAGGGTCAAGGGAAACCCCCCATTCACCAAAAACAAACAATTTTTCCCCTTCTATGTGAGTGTAGGTTCATAGATTGAAGAAAATTTAAAGATCTCAAAAGAGAAATTTTACAAAGTTGCATTTGTTGTCAAGCCACAAAAACTTAGATCCCAAATTTATTTCCGGATTTTCTATAGTGGGATATGGAAATCATGAGTGCATACATAGGAGAAGAGGACCCAAAAAGTGATTTTAAAAATCTATACAAAGATTGAATGAGTCCTAGACAACTTTTCAGAAAGTGCTTTTGGTGACAGGTACATAGTATTTAACCCTTCTCAGATTTTCCAGAACTTTACTATTTCTCATAGTTTTATGCTTCATCTATAAGATCTAAGTGTTAGCTTGCATGATTGTGGTGATTTACTATTTTTAGTTTTTCTCCCAAAAGTGTTGTTCAGGCTAATACCTATCCTCAATCATAAGGAAATCAATAGATTCTGCAATTGAGTTGATTCACCTAAGTGTTGTAAGTCAATTCTTTGTGGGGATCTCATTTCCTAATGAAAATAAGAAGATAGGTTCATCACCCCATTTTCCCCATTCCATATTAAGTGACACCTATTTTTCTATGTTTCAAATATAATCAATCTCAAGCCCTCACATGACTTCACCCCAACATATAATTTTAGAGAATTTATGGGAACATAATGGTACCTACGAATAAACACATGAAACTTCCCTCCTTATTATATAATATATAGGAGAAGTAAACTAAGAAATTGTGAATGGTAAATCAAATTTCATTATTCAAAACCATGACCCAAATATATTGCCTCAAAAATCAAGGGCCAAATTCTAACTCCCTATTCCAAGAAGTCAACAAGCTATTTTTAGAGCATGCTTTTATGTTTTCATTTTTTTTCATGATTGACTCCCTAACATGAGTGCTTCACTTGGGCTCCACTATTTTTATTCAAAGATACTATATGATGCATCATAATTACACAGATCATAAATTCGTCAACAAGTCAAATCAATATTGTAACTCCCTTTTTACATTCTCATACATGTAACTGAATTTGTTATAAGAATATCTTGCATCTTACAATTCCATAAGATGTTACAACATACATATGTTGGTACATTTTATATTACTTAAATTTAGTTTAGTACTATATTGTATTATGTGTACCTAATTAGGATAAGATCACATAAATAGTTGTGTCAATCAATCATGCACCCTTATCTTATTCACTTGATTGGTACTTATCTAGTCTAGGTTGAGTTAGATTCCTTTTATCATGTTAGTTCATCTAGATTTCTCCGTGCCTATAATGCATGTATAGTTTTAGCTAAATCAATCTATCATGGATGTCTAGCTTTAGTTAGTTCCCACTTTTTACTCATTGTGTTGCTCTCTAAAAACACAAGATTATTTATACTTTGTAACCATAAAAAACAACAATAATTGAGTATTATTGATTATAATCATTATGCTAGTTATTTTCTCTATGCCTCTTATGTTTTTTGTTTATATTTTCTTGTAGAAGGTTTGTTGGTTTGATGGTTCCTAGATTTATGGAATATTTTGAATTATTACTACAAGATGCTCTTATAAGTTCTTCTTACACACATAATAAGATTTGTAATATGTGGCAAATGATCACACCTCAAAGTTAGATGCTTCCTTTTCTATATGTGAAATAATAAATAAATACAAATTAAATAAGAAATTTTGACCATTATGATGCAATGCTTATGACGCCTTTTCCTACGAACATAATTGACTTTGATCTATTAAACATTGATGACTACCAACCACCTCACTTATTTCAACACTTCATTGAACGCTAGTAGTAGGGTTTTAATGTCTTATTGTGCATACTCTCTCATCACCATTGTCCACACTATTTAGGTTCTTGTTAACATGGGAAAATCCATGACTTGGTATTTGTTCTTTCACTCGATCTTTTAAACATTTGTCTTGAAATCTTCCATGAATGTTTCTATGATTTTATCAAAATCTATGTGGTATCAACTTCCTATCATTCTCTCTTAGTGCGAACATTCCAACTAGTAGGAATTGTTTCTCTACACACACTCTTGGTGTAAAATGAGTATCATCACAACTTGTGTTATTGTTAAATCTAGAGATAGAGATTTGAAAACTCCTTAAGATACCCTTGCATTAGTTAATCTCAAACTTAGTCATCAAAAGAGTAGCGAGTGTTGGAGTGGACATGAGATGAAGTCCAATATTTATTTAATTGTTTCTATCTCCTTCGTCTTGACCATGACAACCTAGATCTTTGATGTTAGAAGCTGAAGTGTGAAAATCAAGTAAGAGATTGAATAAAGGCCACTATTTATACCTCCTAAGAATTGACTAGGAAGAACTACCATATTTCTTTTATTGGGTTTTTAAAGTTTTTTTTAGCATCTTGATCTAATCCTTAATAGGATCACTGAATGAATTCCTTTAATAAACTTGAATAAATCCTTTTGTGTCAATATAAATTATCCTTCTCATTGGTATCATTTGCTTGATACCATTTTAAAGGTCCCTATTCTCTTAGCATACTATAATTTGATGAGAGTGTCATCCAAGATTGACGTCACTTAATTTTTAGGTCATGTAGCCAATTTATCTGCAAAGGCCATGCAAAAATATACAAAACTAGAATCAACTAGAGTCTATTGAGATAAGGACATGCATGTTGTTGCTAAGCTTGTAGATCAAGCATCACGTTTAAGATAAAAAATGCATGATTAATCCCTAACAAACGACAATCACTATTATAATTTATTATAACACAAATAATACATATCTAATTACTTATTACTATTAAAGTGAGATAAATCATAAAATTAATCTGTAACAAAATGTTCCTTGTAGACTAGGGAGTTAAGTACACCTATTCCTCTTTATCAATTTAACATACATATGTAACTGTCCAAAATGAGCTCTCTTATCTAAATTATATCAAACATTAATTACTTTAATTAATATTTTAACCCAAAAATAAATTGATAAGGGGTGTTTAATTTATTCTCAATATCACCAAAAAATGCATTCCATGGTCCACCGTCGGTTCAAAAATAGATATTAAAAAAGTACGGAGAATTTTATAATTCCCTTATGCGGTGTCGGTTTCAGCCGTCTACATAAAGAATGGCACGCGAAGAAGAGCCACGCAAGGATTCGAATAGAAACTGGTTGAATTAGTTGAAGGTATGCTGGCTCGCCGTTATCCATTTGGGGCAAAGCTGCAACACTGAAATATTCATACTCTGTACAACACGACTCTGCGACGTCAAATGCAGCAATAATTCAATCGCCGCACCTCTGAAATAATGGAGTACAATCTCTAAAATAATAAGTTGACTTGCAAACGGCCAATCACAAATCCAAACATACCTTCGTTACACCCAAATTCCAAGCGTCGTACGCCCGAGCAGGACGCGGCGCCAGTGCACCGCTTTACCCAAGAAGAAAACGTTCCGGGTTGTGGAGAGCCGTTAACAATGTTTTGCCAGGTCAAATTAAGCTTAGATTCCGGCAAAATAGTCTATTTAAGAGGCCAGTTTCCCTCAATCAAACAAGTAAACAACCGTTGATTGATCGATTGATTAATTGATTGATTGGTAAGAAGATGGCAGACCAAAGCAGGTCGAATGTTGGGGGGAGTGTGGATATTGAGGCTTCTCCAGGAAATTCCATGCATGGAGTTACGGGGAGAGAGGCGACATTTGGTTTCGCTGTGGAGGGGAGTGAAGCGGCGGCGAGCGGCGGAGGTGGCGAAAAGTTCAAGTTGAAGGTAGACTCGGAGCACAAGGCCACCCAATTTAAGCTTTTCTCGTTTGCGAATCCGCACATGAGAACTTTTCACCTGTCGTGGATGTCCTTCTCCATTTGCTTCGTGTCCACTTTCGCGGCGGCGCCGCTCCTGCCGGTGATCAGAGACAACCTTGACCTGACCAAGCGGGATATTGGCAACGCGGGAATTGCGTCGGTTTCGGGGTCCATCTTTTCTCGATTGGCTATGGGCGCCATCTGTGATCTCCTCGGTCCCCGCTATGGCTGTGCTTTTCTCATCTTGCTGGCGGCCCCCACTGTGTTCAGCATGTCCCTCATTTCCTCCGCTGCTGGATTCATAGCGGTCAGATTTCTCATCGGGTTCTCGCTCGCGACCTTTGTGTCTTGCCAGTACTGGATGAGCTCCATGTTTAGTACTAATATCGTTGGCCTCGCTAATGGCACTGCGGCTGGGTGGGGTAATATGGGCGGCGGTGCCACCCAGCTGATTATGCCTCTTGTTTTCGAGCTCATACATAGTAAATTCGGGTCTCCTGCTTTCATTGCTTGGCGCATCGCCTTCTTCGTCCCGGGTAGTCTGCATATTTTAATGGGTGTTCTGGTGCTCACTCTGGGACAAGATCTTCCCGACGGTAACTTCCAGGCGCTGCAAAAGAGCGGAGAGAAAGTCAAGGATCAGTTCTCCAAGGTAATTGATCGATCTACCATACATATAAATTTTTGATAGTCATAGATACAAATAGCAGGGAGTTTATTTTTTTTCATTTTTATGGTGAATATAGGAATTTTTAGTCTGGTTCAAATTGGATGAAGTCATAAATAGAGGATCTCATTTTCATGCGAATTGTATAGTAGTTTAGGGGCACAAAGCTCGTCAATACAGATTCAGTGAGAATTTGGAACACTAAATCAATAGTATGAATGTCGTCCGTATCAATGCGAAGGCTTAAATCCATGAACACAATAGATCAGCGAGGACACAATACCTCAATCACAACGATTTAGTGGAAGTTTGAACTAAAATGCCACAATTTAATCATCGTACTCCATCACGAATTGTAATGAATTGTTAACTTTAATTGTCCTATTTTATTGTCAATATTTTAAGTTATAATATCCCAAATTTGTGACGCTGCAGGTATTCTGGTATGGCGTATGCAACTACCGAACGTGGATATTTGCACTTCTGTATGGATATTCAATGGGGGTGGAACTCACAACAGACAATGTGATTTCTGAATATTTCTTCGATAAGTTCAATTTAACATTGCACACAGCAGGAATTATTGCGGCTACGTTTGGGATGGCGAATTTTGTTGCCCGACCAATGGGCGGCTTCCTTTCGGACAAGAGCGCTGCCATGTTCGGAATGAGAGGACGCCTTTGGCTACTGTGGATTTTGCAGACAGGAGGAGGGCTGTTCTGCATTTGGCTGGGAAAAGCGGGATCCCTTCCTCTCTCTATCGTTGCCATGATCGCCTTCTCCATTTGCGCGCAGTCTGCCTGCGGGGCAATGTTCGGCATCATTCCTTTCGTCTCACGCAGGTGAATTGAACACTAGTCTTTATATTTCAACTGTCATGTTGCATTGTTTTTAATTTAGAGCTTGTCTGTTTAAGCTGTAACGTTGTTATTTGGAATATGATTGTTTAACCTGTAACGTTATTAATGTTATCAGATATTCACAGTCTATGAGGCTGCCACTGTTGTTTTCAAATTTGATTGTGTGTGAGATTTTTTAGCATCAATGTTTTATTTTATATTTCCGTAATTATCATCAGAATATTTTCATCTCTTTGAATTCTCTAACATTTTGATAACGGATCTGATGCTTAAAAAATCTCACACAATAGAATTCAAAATTAACAACTGTAGCCTTATTGTTTAGACATACTTTATTACCATTTAAGTGCACACATGAATAATATTGAGGCCGAGTCGCATTGCACTGCAGGTCCCTTGGGGTGATTTCGGGGTTGACTGGCGCAGGAGGGAACTTTGGGGCAGGGCTAACTCAGCTTCTATTCTTCACAAGCTCAGCCTATTCAACAGGAACGGGAATCACACTGATGGGAGTGATGATAGTTGCGTGTACAATGCCCGTGTGGTTGGTGCACTTCCCGCAGTGGGGAGGCATGCTCCTTCCGCCCTCCAAATCCGCCACTGCTACAGAAGAGGAGTATTACGGTTCCGAATGGTCTGAAGAAGAAAAAAGCAAGGGTCTTCACCAGGGTAGCATCAAATTCGCTCAAAACAGCCGCTCTGAAAGAGGGTCTGCCAAAAGATCCCATACCATCGTATCTGCGCCCACTCCGCCCTTCGCTTCCCCGCTTTCCCATGCTTGATCGTATTTCTCATGCTCTCCAAAAAAAATAGTAAACTATTTTAATGTTCTCAGGGCTGGGTTTTATGTTTCGTGAGAGTTGTATACTTTCTCAGTATTGGGTTTTTATTACTCGTGAGAGTTATGCTATATACGTTCTCAGTATTGGATTTTAATACTCAATATTAATGCTAATGCGAGAGTGGGTATGTTGTTATTAATTTAGTCAAATCAAAACTAGCGGATTTTGTTCTGCTTCTTATCAAAGACCTGGAATTCCAATTTGATTCGATTGGCTGCTATATTTTGTAATATTTTCAACAAATTTAGTTTTATTAAGTGTATTTTAGATTTTTCACAGTTCATTTAAAAATCTTGGTAAGAGTTACTTTCAATGAGTTGGGTATTTTATAATAATTAAATTATTTTTAATAAATGAAATTTTCAATGAATTGGATGTTCTATAATAATCAAAGATATTAGATTTTCAAAGTTCATATGATGATAATATGCTTTTTTAGATTAAACTGTATATGATTTGTTTTATAATAATTAGATCATTTTCAACAATTTTTTTATTAGATCTAAATTTAGTGATTGAGATCTAAATATTTTAGTTTTGAAACATAATTATAAGACTTGTATATTATGTTTCTTTGTTTTAGTTATTATGTTAATATTTTTTAATATTTCAAGATGTTTAGATAAATAGTATTTAAGATCATATGGTTATAAAAAACTTGTCTATTAAAGTAATATTGAAACATGATGTAATTATGATCACTTTGAGAAATAATTGAATGAGCTTTTAATTTGATTTGATTGGCTATTATATTTTTTTAAAAATAGCTTCATTAAATGTATTTGAGAATTTTTACATTTCATTTAAAAATCTTGATGAGAATCACTTTCAATGAGCTAGGTATTTTATAATAATTAGATCATTTTCAACAAATTTTTTATTAGACCTAAATTCACAATATGAATGATTGAGACCTATACTATTTTAGTTTTGAAACATAATTATAAGAATCCTATAGTATGTTTCTTTGTTTTAATTATAATTATGTTAATATTTTTTAATTTTCCAAAATATTTAGATTAATAGTATTTAGAGCCGCATGGTTATAAATAACTTGTGTATTAGAACAAGTCTATTTTTTTCTTTCTTTGTTGTTCTATTATATTTTTATTTCAGAATATCTAGTCAATGTGCAAGTGTGTACAAATGGAGTTGTTTCACTTCTTTTAATACTATAATATCTTATTTTTTTGTGTACAAGGATTTCATGATGCTATCTCTTTGGAAATAAAATTTGGTTCATGCAACCTTCTTAAAAATATTTTTTCAACTTGAATAAATTATTTATAATGCTTGAAAGTAAAATCTATACTATGCTTGAAATATTTTCCTCTTTATTATATTCTCCTTGAAATTTTTTGTGTCTTATTTTATTAACAATTCTTTCTTTAAAAGTAGTCACCCTTCTTTCCCCTCTCCTAGCCATATACTCGTATTTATAATGGGAAGAGCAAAGGAACAAAAATAATAATTCAAAAAATGAATGGTTGAGACCTATACTATTTTAGTCTTAAAACATAATTAAAAGACCTCTATATTATATTTTTTTGTTTTATATATAACTTGTCTATTTAAACAAGTTAATATTTTCTTTCTTTGTTCTATTTTATTTTTATTTCAAAATATCTATTCAATGTGCAAGTGTGTACAAATGGAGCTGCTTCACTTCTTTTACTATAATGCCTTTAAATTTTTTTTTGTGTAAAAGGACATCATTGTGCTTTCTCTTTGAAAATAAACTTTGGTCCATGCAACCTTCTTAATTTTTTTTTTCAACTTGAATAAATGAATTATAATTCTTAAGAATCTATGTTTAAAATGTGTTAAGTCTTTGTTGTTTTCTCCTTGAAGAATTTTGTGTCTTCTTTTATTAACACTTCTTTCTTTTAAAATAAACACCCTTCTTCTTTGCCCCATCCTAGCTATATACTCATACCTATAATAGGGAAAAAAAGAGAGGAAAAACTCATAATAATTCATTTAATATGAATGATTTAAATTTATAATTTTAATATTGAAAAAATATTATAAGACCCCTATATTATATTCCTTGTTTTAGTTATAACTATGTTAATATTTTTTAGTATTTCAAGATGCTTAGATAAATAGTATTTAGGGATTCAACATCATCTTAAATAACTTGTCTATCAAAGAAATATAGTGGTATGTTTTTCTTCTTGATGACACTTAAAATTATGCATAAATAAAAATAATAATAAAATAATATTTTCATTAGTACAATGATTTATTGGGATAAGTTCATATAGATACATTTTTTTAATAAATTCATACTTTTTGTTCCCTTAATGAATGGTTTTATTGGTATAAATATGTAATAAATCAATATTTGAGTATTGAACTTATGCTAGATAATATTTAAACTTGTTATTCAATAGATCATATATATGAACTATGCTTTCTCCTTAATAATGACACCTCTAAAATTATTTTGAGTTGAATTAAATATGATATATATTAAAGTTCATATTAATAATGGATCAAGTTATAAAAAAAGGGATTCATAATAATCTATAACTTTATTTTATTATTTGATTCCTACATACATATTGGTTGTAATAGTATTATCTTTTAGTACTTGTCTTTTTAATTGATTATGATACTGGAAGGCCAAGAAATGTGGATATCTTGATGATTTTAGATGAATGTTTGTCCAAAAAAAATCATTCTGCTTTAGCATAGTTTAATAATATTGAGAATACCTAAACTTCTTGGGCATAACATACCTATTGATAATAGATGGTTTTCACTTTAAGAAAATATCCAAGAGAGAAATATTGTAAATGATAGCTCATTTGTTACTAATAAATTATATAGAAAAGTCTTTGGTTCCTACATTTAGTAGGATTGTTTATTAGATTTAATAAACATTTAAAAAAAATAAATTTATTCAAAAATGAATATTAAGGTCAATCCAAGAATGAATAATAAGATGATAATAAATTAAATGAAAAAATATGAAAGAATTTTTATATCTACATTTAAGGTCTTAATGGTTAAATGAAAGAAAAGATCTACAATATATAGTCTCATAGTTTCAAAGTTTGATGAGGATGAGGAAAAGGTAGGATAATAGAAAATAAGGGATTTCCATCTTTTTCAAATATAAGAGGATAGGGAATATTGTAATACCATGAAAGAAGAATAACATATGTGAACTTATTATCCTATTTTACCTAAGTAAACTTAATATAATCTAGTTGTAATATTTAATTACACCAACATGATTGTTTACCACTTAAAGAAAAATAATTCCTTTCCAAGTATTTATGTTTATGAAAATATCATGCCTTAATAACATACTACCCTTTAAATAAAATGAGTTAGTTTTTATTATTGTTTCATGAGAGTGTCTAAATTTGAGAACCCTCACTCTATTGTTGTATCTCAAACTAGATACACATATGATTTTCTTAAAAAATTTAAATTATAAACTTACATCTATACCTATTAAATCAATACTAATTTGGACTCTAAACCATCGTGTGAAAAGACCTAAAACCTATAAATAATCATGTAAAATTTAAGTTACCTTATGATTTCTAGGCTTTATATTTCCCATGTAGTAGGTATTACATCTATATTTTTGCAAGATATATTTGTGAATCACTAAAAAAAGTGAAACAATATTAATATTTATTTTAAAAGTACACTTAATTATGATCTTTATTATTCCTACACAAAAATATCAAATTATTTGATTATTTTGGTATTGACTATGATGATGATTCTATTGATAAGAAACCAAAAAAACTATTTATTCAAACATGATGTATTTATGATCAATCACTTTGAGTAGTGGAACAAGTAACATATTATGACTTTTTATCCATAAAATCTAAATATTAAAAATAGAAGCAACAAAGGAATTGATGTATTTAAAGAGATTACTGAATGAGCTTCAAATTGACATCAATGAGAGTACCAAAAATTATTGTTTCATAGTAAAATTATATTGCTCTTATAAAAAATATTATTTATCATCAAAGAAGAAAGAACATTTAAGTCTATGTACAATTTTATGATAAAAATTCTTAATTATGAAATGACTATCAAATTCTATACCAAACTATTAGTTAGATTCTAAATATATTATATGTTATGGCCATGGATATCTATACTTAATCCCAACAACCACTATTGGTCATAGAGACCCGGGCTTGAATCTTAGTCACCACATTTACAAAACCTTTGTGTTGTTCCATATTCTTTAAATTTGAAATAATGGTGAGCTTCAAGGAGTGTTGGCATGCACGTTTTTTCAACCTATGTGTTATTAAGTCCAACTTTGCATTTAATTCTTATTCGGTGCATTCGGCGCATTATTGTTTTGGTCGGCTCCTTTCCTTTTACGTCACCTGCTCCGCAGATTAACATTTGGACGGCTCCTTGTCTATCACCTGCTCTATTTAATAGGGCTTTTGTATATTGTAAATCTCATTCACATCAATGGTGAAATAGCTTCATTCTGGTCGCTTCTCATTGTTGGTTGATCTGGCTTGTAGCACAGGCTCCTGGGTGCATCAACATGGTATCAGAGCGACTGTGACAGCAACCCTTTCTGCCCATGAGTTTTCACCAGGTCTGAGTCTACATAGTGCGAGAAATTTCTAAAGAAGTCTGTGCCTTGCCTGCGTCTGAACTTCCCACTTCCAACTCTCTGTTCTTGGCGAAAGTCTCAGTGTCCGCCAACAGATCTGTCGTGTCCCTCACCGGTCAAGTAGGACGGGGGCTTCCTTGAGAAGGGTCCCAAGTTTTCACCCTATCTGGCCCACACCAGGGGGAGCTTGATACGGGTGCTTTGGCAATCTTGGCTGCACCCCTTAGCATGTTCACGCATTCACCTACATTGGTAGAGCTACATTTTTTTTGGAGTTGAGGAAGGTGATCTAAGCGTTGGAGGGAGTTGGTCGTACTGATGGGGAGGACGGTGGCAGGGTCGTCAGCTCTCTGGGCCTTCCTGAATGCTTCGATTCCTCCATCTTCATCTTCCCTGTAGGAATATTTGAATTAACGAAGGGATAGATGATGGATGCGTTTTTGTGACCTGGGGAGAATGTTTAGAGGCTGAATTCCTTGATTTTCCTTGATGTAATTTTCTCCATTGGAAGGGTTGCATTTTTCTTTCGTTGAGGAAGGCGATCTATGGTGGTTGGAGAAGCACATTTTTTTTTGTTTCAGTGAAGGTACAAAGAGGCGCCATCTTAGTGGAGTCCGATTTCTGTTCTTTTAAAGGCCGATTCTCTATGTTGAAGTAGGCTTGATTCCTGCTTGAATTCATTTTTTTTGGTGATGTGGCTTTATCCCTGTGAGTCTTGGCACTTTCTCGAGCTGTGTGTGACCTGTTCTCTTTGGTGACTTGACACTTCCACTTCCATCTTTGGTCACTTGGCAGTACCTCAACTTTGTTTGGCCCATTCTCCTTGGTGCCTTGGCACTTCCTTACTGGAGCTTGGCATGGCTTGCGAGGATGCTGGAGCACTTTGTGATCATATGGTGTGATCGAGAGCTCTGAAAGTGCCTACAATAGGCATTTTTTTCAAATCCACACAACTTTTGCAAATGGAGTCTGTTTTCAACAAATGAGATAACGTCATAAATATGCTTTGATGAGCTTCACTGTGGACAAGGTGTTTTCTACAAATTTTACCATTTTATGCCAGTTTTATTAGCTTGAAGTTGCACGTTGTTATTATTGTATCTCTTGGAAAATTGTAAATTCAGTTTGTATCTATTTTGGGTGGGTGTATTTTGCATTTTAGTCCTTTGAGCACTAGGCCCTTGTATATCATGTTGAACCCTAGGATTGAATTGCTCACTCCACACAACTATCACACATGGAAGCTCAAAATGTCACAATTGTTGGATGCCGACCAACCTGAATTCACAAAAACATTTGAGCTATTTGTTCATGGAAACAAAATGGATGAGGCTAAAGGACTCATAGGTCTTCATGTGTCTGATAATTTGTTATTTCATATTGCTGAATGTAAAACACCTAAAGATGTGTGGGATAAGCTTGCAGAATTGTATGGTAAGGTCAATCAGTTTAGGATCTTACAGCTTGAAGCTGATCTCACTTCTCTCTCTCCAGATGTTTTTCCTTCTATTCAGGATTTCCTTGCACAATTCAAATTAATTTTGTCTCAATTAAAAGGATGTGGTCATGCCAAAGAAGATAAGGAGTGTATTTTCTTGATCTTGTCTAAGCTTAGAGGTCTTTTTCAAGTGTTTGCCTCTACTTTCTATTCTACTATGGATGCTATGGGGGTAGATCATAAGATGCCTTCTTTTGAGGAATTTTGTGATCGATTAACTAGGGATCAGGCCAAGTTGATTCAGATGGATGCTCTTCCTAAGAGTCATGCTTTAATGGCTCAATCTTCCAAGGGCAAGGGTAAGAATAAGAAGAAGCCCAATATAGATTCGTCTTTAGGTGGTGAGTCTCCCTCCAAGCCTAAGGTGAAGACTGATCAGAAGCATAATCCTTCACTTCCTCCTCCTTCTAACTCTGTCGCGTCACCTTCCAAGTCTCAGAAGAAGAAGGAGAACTATTCGTTCTGTGGAAAATCTGGGCACAATGATGCACATTATTTTGCAAGGCTAGCTACATTAGAGGAAGCTATGAGGAAGCATAATCTTGCCATACCTAAGTCTTCTTCTTTGGGAAAAGGGCAAGCCCTCTCAGCTACAGCTTTGTCCTCTACCAGTTCTAGCTAGATTCTTGATTCTGGTGCTTCTCATCACATGACTCATACTGTAGCTCTTCTTGATTCTCTTTCTGATAGTCTTACTTCACATATTGCTGTTGGGAACTCTTCTCAAATTCTAGTTTTGGGAATAGGCTCAGTTCATATGCAAGATGGTAGCATTGATGATGTTCTTGTTCCTGATATTTCCCAGAATATGCTTTCTGTCTATCAAATTTGTAATCATGGTGATGGAAGGCTTGTTGAGTTCTCTCCTACTGATGTGACTATTCGAGAAATGCAGGATCCTGAGAAGGTCATTGCTATAGGAACAGTTGACCATGTAGCCCGTTTGTATAGGTTTGATGGATTTGAGTCTTCATCAGGATCATCCCTTATTGCTCATGCAGATTCTACAAGCAAGCTTTAGCATGAACGGTTTGGGCACCTGAATTACAGATATCTTCAATAGATGAGCACACAAAATTTGGTAATTGGTCTACCTTAGATCTCTTGTTCAGATGGAGTTTGCCAAGGTTGTGTGCTTGGCAAGCATCATAGGGATCCTTTTCCTAAGGGTATGGCCACATGTGCTTCGGTACCCCTTGAGTTAGTGCATAGTGACCCCTTGTCATTCCCCACTCCTTTTTTAGGGGCCAAGTATGTGCTCACCTTCATTGATGATTTTTCTAGGCGCACTTGGGTGTATTTTTTGAAGTACAAGGATGAGGTTCTTCGACATTTCATGACCTTCCTTGCATTTGTGGAGAAGCAGTTAGGACATTCCCTTCAGAAGATTCACACAGATAATGGGGGGGAGTATGTCAATCAAGCGTTTCAAGAATTCTGTTGTACTAAGGGTATTCTTCATCAACACACAGCGCCATACACTCCTCAGCAGAATGGTGTAGCCGAGTGGAAGAATATAACTTTATGGGAGATGGCCAATTGTATGCTGCAATCTAGATCCATGGCTCCCGCATTTTGGGTAGAGGCTATCAATTGTGCCAACTACATTCAGAATCGTATGCCCCACAAGGCAGTGTAGAATATGACTCCCAAGGAGGCTTGGTCTCATGTCAAGCCCAAGGTTTCCTACTTTTGAGTATTTGGGAGTGATGCATGGGCATTCATTCTAGATGGTAGGTGCAAGGCAATGGAAAAAAAAAGTCAACAGTTCATTTTTGTTGGCTATTGTGAGGATGCGAAGGGTTATCGGTTGTTTGATCCTGTCACTCGAGAGGTTCATTTTCGTCGTGATGTTCAATTTGATGAGTCTTTCACTTCGAAGGATTCTCCATCACAAGCCTCTCCCTCTCTTCTTCCTAGTTCTTCTTCAGAGGATGTTGTGCTTCCAGATGATGATGATGATGCTTGTAATGATGTTGTTCCTGATGTTGGTATCGATCTTGTTGTTGATATTACTCCATCTTCTCCTTCTCCTCCACCTGCACCACGTCGACCTTTATGGGCTCATACACTTCTTGAGGATGCTGGTTCTCTTGTAGGTGATCCCATAGCTACACGTTCCACTCGTTCCCGCACTTCAGGTATCAGTATTTTGAGTCATGTAGTTTCTACTGATCCTCAGAAGTTTTTAGATGCTTCGGGTGTTCCAAAATGGGATAGTGCTATGATAGAGGAGTATTCTTCTTTGATGAAGAATCATACTTGGGATTTGGTTCCTCTTCCTAAAGGAAGAAAGTTGGTTCGATGCAAGTGGGTGTATCGTACCAAGTTTGCATCCGATGGTTCTATTGATAAGTATAAGGCTCATCTAGTGGCTAAGGGCTTTTCTCAGGTTGAGGGAATTGACTATTCTGAGACCTTTGCTCCTGTTGCAAAGATGGATTCCATACGCCTTGTGCTTTCTATTGCTACATCTCAGGGTTGGTTAGTGTATCAGATGGATGTGAAGAGTGCTTTCTTGCATGGTGATCTTCATGAGGAGATCTATATGGAGTAGCCACTTGGCTTTGTGCAAGACCCTTCACTTGTTTGCAGGCTCCGACGTTCATTGTATGGTCTCAAACAGGCTCCTAGAGCTTGGTATGAGAAGATGGATAGTTTCTTGCTTGTTTCTGGATTCACTAGATGTCACTCCGATCCTACAGTTTACATTCAAAGGCATGGGGGGGATCTTCTCATTCTTGTTCTTTATGTGGATGACTTGATTCTCACGAGGAGTTCTCCTGCCATGATTGAGGATACTAAGCAAGCTTTTATGGAGCATTTTGATATGAAAGATCTTGGTTTGTTGCATTACTTCCTTGGTCTTCAAATCCATTAGTCTTCTACCGGTATTTCTATCTTCCAGCAGAAGTATGCCCTTGATTTGCTTCAAAGGTTTGGAATGGCTGATTGCAAGCCAACCCCTACTCCTTTTTAGTCAAGTGTTGTGTTGTCCACTAATTGTACTACTCCATCCGTTGATGCTACTTTGTATCGGAAATTGGTTGGCAGCCTTTTGTACTTAACACATAGTCATCCTGATATTTCCTTTGCCATTGGTCTTGTCTCTCGTTTCTCTCAAGATCCTCATGAGAGTCATTGGAAGGCAGCCAAGCATATTTTATGATATATTCATGGCACTACACCATTTGGCATTCACTACACATCAGGTGCTACTAAGATTGTGGGTTTCAATGACTCAGATTGGGCTGGTGATGTTGATGGTAGAAAGTCTACTTCTGGCTTTGTTTTTTGTCTTGGTTCTGGTCTAGTTGCTTGGTCTTGCAAGAAGCAAACTGCTATTGCATTATCATCAATTGAGGCTGAGTATCGAGGAGTTGTCTTGGCTAGTCAAGAGGTTCTTTGGCTTCGACAGTTGATGGCTGAGTTTGGCTTTCCTATTGATCAACTCACTATTCTTTGGTGTGATAACCAAAGTGCTATACATATTTCTTGCAACCCAGTGGAACATCAATGCACTAAGCATATTGAAATCCACATGCACTTCATTCGGTAGCTCATTCAAGATGGTGTTCTTGCTTTGGACTATTTTCCTACAACGCAACAGGTTGCAGACATCTTCACTAAACCTTTGGCATCTCCTCGCTATCTTTAGTTGCGATCGATGTTAGGGGTGAAGGAAGTTTTCCTTGGGGGGTCTTAAGGAGTCCTCTTTCCTTTCACTTTTATTCTCTCTTTTGGAGAGGAGTTTTCTCCCGCAGGGTTTTTCTCCTTTTCTCCGGTTATGACAGATTTGTAGTTCATTGCATTGTAGTTGTACATAGGTACCTAACAAGGCTTTATTACCGGGACCTATAATGCATCTCATATTGCATATTGCATTTTCTTTTTCTCCCTAAGTTGCACTTAAGGGGGGGGTGTTGGCATGCACATTTTTTCAACCTATGTGTTATTAAGTCCAACTTTGCATTTAATTCTTATTCGGTGCATTCAGCGCATTATTGTTTTGGTCGGCTCCTTTCCTTTTACGTTACCTGCTTCACAGTTCATCTTTGCTACGCATTAATGTTTGGATAGATCCTTGTCTATCACCTACTCTATTTAACAGGGCTTTTGTATATTGTAAATTTCATTCTGATCGCTTCTCATTGTTTGGTTGATCTGGCTTGCAGCACAGGCTCCTGGGTGCATCAATAAGGAGTTCCCTTTCAAGGGGAGTGTACATGAAAGTTTCACCTCATAATGGTCAACCACTCCTTTATATAAGACCTACGGTCATTATCTAATCCATTTCTCTATGCTTCTTCTACTTGTAAAGCCATTTATTATCTATAAAACCTATGAGTATCATTTAATGAACCTAGAGGTGATTGCAAGGAGACTTAGACTCTAATAAATTTTTTTAGAAGACCTTTAAATATAAATATCACCATTAAAAGAATATGTTTTTGACTATGATATGATGCTTATCATGTAGTCTAAACTATATTATCTTCATATTGACATATATTTTACCCTTATTATATGTCTATCAAAGAAGTCCTATGTTATTGAATAGCTTCATATTTTCTTTTAGAAATAAATTGACAACATATGCCCTTTATTAACATGAATGGGCAATGTTAAAGAATAACTTTATTGGGTCTATGTATTTATTAATAGGTCTTAGATATACATTAATATAGATTTAATATAAGCTTCACAAAATCATCATATAGCTTAAATATGCTTTTAGTATATTAAATTAATTAATAATTTTTAGTAACAAAATAATTAATTAATTTTACTATTAATTTTCAAAGGGCATGGTGATTTCCCATATGAATGTTATGTACCTTATTTTCTTATATTTAAATGAATTCATCTTAAAGATAAACATGACAAGACTTTAGATATGGTGAATGCTTTACCCTATAGTAGAAGTGTTCTTGAGGCCACTTTAAAGTAGGAGGAAGTTTATGTCCATACATTTTATATATACAAATATATGTTTTCGTAAGTTATGATAGTAAATGTGGAGTTTTTAACTGTAAATTTTTCTTCACCTAATTTTGTGTTCTTATGTAATTGTGTAATTTTTGGTCATATCATTAATGCACATTCATATATTTATTATCTATAGATTATATGCAAATAATAATCAAATAATTTAATGGATCATAATTTCTAATAGGATTTCACTCCCTTCTCTTCAAAGGAACTTATCTTATATGTGCCTTCTCAACCAAGCAATTATTAGGATAGTATGATACTTAATACAATCCTAATGTATAATGTATATCATATATCCAAACTATTAGAATTAGGAAGATCTAGAAGATAAGAGACAAGCACATGAACAATGTAATATTGTATTTAGTTGACCCAAGAGATAATGAGTACAAAGCTTTCCTATATAGGCAATGAGATGAAGGTCATGTGAGTCACAACAACTGACTAACCCTTCATAGATTGAACACTTGTTAACTCACATGACATGTGTTGTAGTCAGTGGCAAGTGATCATGCAAGAGGTGTAGAGGTGTCTCACAAAGTGAGAAAACTTGTCTCAACTACATGAGGACAAAGCTCTAGATGTGCTCTAAGTGAGCTTAAGTGTAGTGTGAATAGGAATCTACTAAGTAGGCTAATAACTATCTAGTTTGACATTGTCTCTTTTCACACTAACACAAACATCTAGGAGAGGGTACACAGACGCCCTCTTAGGTGGATGAGAGATAAATTACTATTTGATTACTATTCTTATTAACTTGGATATGAGTTGTAATATAATTCATGAAGGAGGTGAAGCATGATGGTGGTAGTTATAAATAAATAAAAAACTCATTTATATCACTTTTTCCATTCTAGGAAAATTAGAGTTGGAAGTGCAATGTATTTTCATAATAGATGAGATGCATGAGTTGCAAACTCCATAATGGAATGCTAGACATGGAGATGTGATTTTTTAGAAGCTATTTATCAAATATTCCTTATGAGTTAGTTGGAATGCAACCTTTTATCTAAATTATTTATCATTAAAAATTACGCCCTTTTAGAGAGGATTCTCTCCTCTAGTGCATCATTTTAAAAAAAAAAATTATAAATAGTTATAATGGCCTATGTTTATTTATAAGTCTTATGTTTAATTATAATTGCCTACTTTAGTTAATTAAAAAATCATAATAAAACTAATAATAATAATAATATTTTTTTCTTGAATTCTAGACTCTAACCCCTACTAAAGGGTATTTTTATATTTTCATGAAAATAGATCCTTAATTGGAGAAATGTGGAGTTGAAGTTATTTATTTATTAATTTTTCATAAAATAGAGGCTATGCTGCTATATGGACTACCAAACATTAGTTTTAGGCAAGAGAGTTTCACTTGCAACTCTTTCATGCCAAAACCTTGTATAAAAGTTGATAGTCATTTCAAATTTATATCAAATTAATATTTTCAATAAAAATAGTTTCAGTCGAAACCTTTTTTTCACATAGGGGCTATTCAATTGAAATATTTTCAATTGAAACTATTTTAGGTAAAAATATTTTACCAAAACTATTTCAAGTGAAACTATTTCTCCCAAAACTATTTTGTTACTGCAAATTGGGAAATAAATCTAAAATTTCACCCTACCATTGGGTCTAGAAGATATCAAAACCCATGATCCATATAATTTTTTTAATTATGGAGCAAACAACAATATGATGATTTTAATTTTTTTCAAATATTTGTATGACCTTGCATTCTTTTTTGAAAGATAAAAAAATATATTTGGGGCCAATTAGCTTGCATAGGCTACTCATGGTCTAATTAAAGGAACCAATAGAACCCTTAGAATCTCAACCTAGCTAGCCCCCTAAGTCTAACAGAGCCTAGTGGGACTCCTTGTAGGACACAAGAAGGGAATTACATTAGTGCCATTCTCCTATGGCTTGATGACCATTGCAAAACTATTAGTATGATGTTCTTTACTTCTTATGCAGCCACCATAACTTCCATGCTACTAGGGCACCCCTCAACTATCTTGCCACCTTTGCACCACCATTCTACCACCCACACCTAGCCAAAACACCACCTCCACTAGCAATTTACAACCCACCATCCATCAACTTGCTATTAAGGTAGGGACCCTCACTCCATTGGCTTTTTCAATCTATGTGGCCAACTTTAGGAGGTAATAACTTGCCTATACAAAGGTACTTTCTCAAGAATCTTTTTTGAAATGAGGTAAAATTTAGTAATTTTCACAATAGTATAATTGGTTTTTATTTTTGACTACCCAACTTACCGAAAAGATGTTTTTCTAAGAAATTTTGTTATATAATTATACTTTAGAGACCTTTACAAACTCATAACTTTCTCAAAATAATTCATTTTTATCTCTATTTTTCAAAAGGAATATTTTTATCTCTATAATTTTATACTATTAATTTGTTTCATACCCTAAAAAAAAGGCCACCCCTTAGATGCTGGTAACAGTCACCACATCCATCATAGCTGTACAAGAAAATTCTAACTCTTAAAAAGTCTTCACATAAACAAAGGATATGAAAAATAGTGATCACCCAGTCCAAAGGTTTATCTCTCAAACCTCTGATCTAAATTAATGAGATATGAAGTAATTTAATTAATCTTTTATTCGATAGATAATTTGATATGGAGTGTTTGTTTCTTTTCAATATGACAAGAAAATGCATTGCATGGTTGACTTTCGCTCTAATAAAAGATTTAATGGAGTACGTATAGAAAAAAATTATAATTTGCATATGTGCTGTTGGCCTGTTCAAATAATGGAACGCCAGGAGGATCCACGCAAGGATTGGAGAGGAAATTAGTTAAATAGTTTTAGGTATGGTGGCTCTCTGTTATCCATTTGGGACGTCAATGGTGAAATAATAACTCGGTACAATACGACCTGGAACGTCATAGTCCAGCAATTATTCAAAAAGCTTTAAAATAAAGAAATGTCCTAAAAATTGAATCGCCGCGTCTAAATAAGAATTTGACCCAGTTGAAATTGTAAATGCCTAATCACGACTCCAAACAGATCCCGTTACTCCCAACATCCAAGCGTTGTATCACCGGGCAGGACGCGGTGTCATTGAACTGCTCTATCCAAAAAGATCGATTCTGCAAATTAAATATGTTTTACCGGTTCAAATTATATTTAGATTCTATAAGGGGCGGTGGGTCTAGTTTGATTGGCTAAAGCATCTTATTGCAGGCAAGAGGTCATGAGGTCTAGTCTCCCCACTGTCCCTGTGGTATCAGAGAGCATGTTGCGCCAACCCCACCGGTCACGTGAAAAAAAATTACGAGGCGCACTACAGTTTATAGGGGGATGTATAAAAAAGTTTACAAGGCACACTACAATTTATAGGGAGATGGATAACCAATCGATTCCTGCAGTCTAAAAATAAAAAATTTAGATTCTACAAATCAAATGGGTTTTGCCAAGTCAAATTCAGCCCAAATTTTATAGATTTAATGGGGACGAAAGAGCCTATTTAAGAGGACAGTTTCACTTAAAAACAAACACAATGGCTGTACCAAAACCCGTTAGATATGGGGTACTGTGGATATTGAAGCCTCTCCGGAAAATTACATGTATGGAGTTAAAGGGGAGAGATGTTTTTATTAAAAAAGTAGGGGTAAGGATCTTTGATGTCGAACAAAGTATTAAAGTTCAGGTCATTAGGTCAGAAAGTCCAATCACAACACAACAAGACAAACTGTTGTTTTAAAATGTGGTAAGAAGTTTAAAAGAGGAGAGATGTTCAAAGAATGAAAAATTATTCTTTTAAAATATAAATGGTGGTAGTTTCAAGTGGAAGAATGTGGTAAGAAGTTTGGGACAAGAGTTTGATCCTACTAAAATATGTGTTAAGTATGTACAATTATAATTAGAGGTAATGTTCTCAATGGATATATTTTTGATAGAGTAGTCACAAATGTTATATTAGCGGGAATGAAATTTCTTGCATGATTAGCTTCTTTACAAATTGACATCCTCTATTTTAAGGGTCTAAAGTTGAGCTAATTATGTTCTATCAAAATTTCTATTCTAAGTAACATTTTAATTAAGTAATCATATTATTGAGAATGTAAGGTAATTAGATGTGCTTGGGTGTTTAGAAGAGACTTTCTTCTATGTTGGTATTAGTGAAACTAATAATAACGGTATATATGAGTTATTTGCTTTTGTAAAAGGATTAATCTTAGAAAAAAATGTATTGGTGTAAATAACTTAATTGGAAACTCTCGGAGAGCATGAATGAAGTAGTATTTTAAATTATTAAAAACTTAATTATTATCCATTTTCAATAAATTAATATAAGAGGTAAGCTTATTCTTATCTTAAATTATCTACATTTTATTTGAGGTGTTTCAAAAAAATTGCCAAGTTTCTAGGCACACATTTTTACGCTTGTGTTGAAGTTCAAAAATTAGTAGGTCATTCAAGTTATGCCTAGAATTATGATTTATTATGTTTGTAGTGGGAAGGCATATTGATGATTTGGACCTTGCAAGTTATAACAATATAACTAGTTTTATTTGTGAATGTGAATTACCATTCTCTTATTACATTAAATTTGTTTATGAATCTACTTTTAATGAGTTAATGGAACCATCTTACAACTATTTCTATTCTAATACTTTTAATTTAAAGTTATCAAGGATACTTAGTAAAGTGTAACTTATTTTTATTTCTACTATATACTTGAGGATATAAAATACAAAGTATAAATACTTGTTAAATCACTCATCCTTTGCCCATTTCAACTATGAATTCCTCATTTTTTTTTGTTAAATATAAGATCTCTAATTATAATTTTACACTAAACTTAAAACTATTATGAATTGATAATGACAACTGAGATTTTATTTTATGTCAATAGTACTTGGTTAACTCTTTTCAATTATTTTTCCTTAAATATTTATATCACTCCTTAAGATCTTTAAATGACCACCCCCTCGAGCCTTCCAAGCTCAAAGTACAAAAGAGAAGAGATCTTTGTTGATAACTGGCATATTCAATGATCTTTACTAAACATTAAAAGATTCATCTAATACAATGCTTGTCTTCTTTCCCTATAAATTGTTGAAACCTTTAGTGAACCTTATAGAAAATAATGTGTTGTTTATACATCCCCATCAATCTACATTTTGAATCAAAGAAAAATCAGATTATTTTTTTTGACCATCCCCATCTCTTACAAATCTATATTTTGAGTTGTTATGTGTTAATAATGTGACCCACTTTTTTTTATCTAAGGGAGACAATCAAACTAACATTTTTAAACAATGTTTTATCTTTTGTCACTTATAAAAATTAAACCATTAACAATTTGAAGATGACACAAACTAATAATTTTTGAGATTTTGTGTCTACATTATTAAAATATTAATAATTTTAAATTATTTTCTTACTTTTACAAAAAAATATTAATAATTTATTTTTTATATTTTATAATTAATATTTTAATGAGTGGTGTTATGCCACAACATATTTTTTTTCTGAAATAAGAAAAATCTATAATTTCATAAATATAGATAATTAACACTAATATTTAGGACATGGATATTTTTAATAATTTTTTTAATGCATATTTTTATTTATTTATTAATTTCTTAATTTAGAAACTTATAAATTAGAGTAATATTATGTCATAATATATAATTTTTTTTTAATATCCAAAGTATTTTTTGTTGTTGAAGAAACAACATCAATATAGAGGGTGTACATATATTTAAAATTTCATTTTTATTTTTTAAAAAATTTTCTACACGTCTCAAGCAAAGACCTTTATATTTGCTAAAAGACCTATGTTCATAAGAAAATAGAAAATTAAAATAATGATTTAATAAAATATATTATGATTTATACTTTTTAGAGGGCTTATTTTAATGACTATGATCCTAAAAAATATTATGTCATAGTGACTCCAATTGCATAAACTTAAATAATAAATAAATAAAACTAGTTGAGACTATTGGTTGATTATCTTATGATTGTTTGATTATGGATACATGTGTTTTTAAATGTATGAAATTTAAATTTAAATGGAGACAAGATGTTATGTGCATGTGATTCGGTTATGGTTTTATGGACTAACCTATTGACATAAATTTGAGTGTGAATGAGTCTAGAAATGTGTTGAAGGCGAGAGCATGGTTGAGGTAGAAGTATCCTAGCCATTTGGTAATGATTAGTATGATGGAAACCTGATGCACAGACACTCACATAGTTGTATCCATCCTGTATTGCATGATTAAGATTGCATTGTGTTATTTGAATACGCCCTTTGTGCATTATGATTTAATTAATGACTAGGTTTATAGTGATTATGTTTTTAAAAATAAAACTAATTAGAAAAAATAGAAATATGTCTGGCTATTTTATTTCAAAAATTAAATTATATTTTTGAAAAAATAAAAGATTTTATTTTTCTAATAAATTGCATAATTTATAGTTATATATATTAATAATAATATGATAAAGGACTATGTTTCGCCTGACAAGCTTTTGGGAGCAAAATTGTTGGGTTCAAACTCCAGTGCTTGAGCTCGTGATAGAGCAAAAGGCAACGGCTGAGGAGGTTATACTAAGAGGGAAATAGTTTTTGTGAAGGACTCCAAGTACTTTCCATTTCTAATACAGATTAGTCTGAATGCTCTGTGTTATTGTTAAAAGAAATCTATTGTAATGGAATCTAGAATTTTTTTATGATAGTCATACCCAAGGATAATATAGGCACTTCTCCCTCTTGCGAGTCTTTTCCAGCCAAAAATAATTATAATAGGATGTAGTCCCTCCATAGGAAATTTTTGGAGATAATTACCAACCCACCCTTGAAATCGCCATTAATAAGAAAATACCGATTTAAGGGTCTGAGAAACTAAACGCCATCATTTTTACCACGCTTATCCTAAAATATTTCCATAGATCCCTTATGAGCAAATATTGCCTTGATTTGAATATAGATTTTCTTCATGCAGTGGAGATTAGGACTGGCTTATTTATGCATCTGACCTGCATTATAAGCAATCTTAACAAGTATAAAAAAATTATTTGCCTATCGCCCACCGCCCCAACTATTTCACTCAAATCTCTCACAAATTAGAAAATAGAAAACAAATAATTTTAATGCATTAACCGATTGCAATTAGCTTGCTCGAAGTTTTTTTCTTCAGATTAGGCGTTGCTATTTTGTTTAAAATCTATACTTAGAATTTTAAGCCTAGTGCAGAGATAATAGTTATTAGAGGGGCGGTTCATATATTAGTGTAGCATGTCAGATACTTTTGATAGGTTCAAAGGAATAGGGTTTACCTTCCAGGATAGGGTGTTGAATATGGATCAACAGAGAAGGTCGATCTTGTTTTCGAGATCTTTCGGTTATTTCTAGTGTTTTGGTCAAAGTTATATTTTTATTGAAATAGATGAATATTACCTAGAAAATTTATTGATATGTTTCTCTACCATATCTTGATAGTAGGACATTGCATGTTCATATTAGAAATGCATGTAGATATATTAGGTTACACTGGGATTCCTTGTTGCTTATTATTTCCAAGTTGCTAGGCATTCTATGTAGGGTTAGGTATTCTTCAAGTAGTCAAGAATTTTGGAGAAGCGTAACCTTTGTAGTTGGGTAGTAAAGTGTGTGAGCCATGTTCTTGTCTCTTAGACTTGCGGATGACTATGAGGGTCAGTGGTGGTTGAAGACTATATTGATTATGTTCTCATATCATTCTTATCTCATTATTTGTAATTGTACTTCTAGATTATTTAATTAGTTGACTACATGATATGAGAGTGTAAGTTGTACTTTTGTATATCATATATTATGTGCTTTTACCTAGATTATGTACTACACATGTATGAGGATGTGATATGACATTTATTTATCTAATGAAGTTGTTTCATTTTTATTCCATGTCTATGAGATATCGAGTTATTGATTATTTTTGTGAGAATTTTTTGGGTCTTGATCCTTACAACTTCAAAGTAAAATTTTCATCCAAAAATCATATTAATAAAAAGAGAAGGGTAGCATAAATACCTTCATTCAAAGGTGCCTTATTTCTAAGGTACCTTGTTTTGAAGATCCTTCCTATATGGATTTTTAAATTATGACATTTAAAAATGGTAAAAGGCCTTCATGTGAAACCTCAAAATTCATTCAAACCCTAACACATTAATTTTTTCCTTTGAATGAAAAAAGGCATTTATTCAAGGGTTTTCAACAATTATTGTCTTCCCAAACTTGAATTTTTGTGCTCCCTATTGCAAGTGGAACACACTATTTTTGGATCATCCTATCATAAAGTTTGAATTGAAGAATTTTTTTCACAAATACAAGTTCTATGCATCATACTCTAACTAGCCCTACTGGTCTAATGTAGTTCCTAATTTTGGGATTACCTATACTCAAGCATTCACTCACTACCTCAATATTTGCACTTTAATGCCAATAATCATTCTCAATCCACTTGAGATCAATCTAAACATGGTTAGGATTGAACCCAAAATTGAAGTATTCAAATTTAAAATATTAGACTCTCGTCCATTCATAATAGTATTTATGAGTTGACTTGGTACACATTTATGTGAGTTATTGCTATGTCTTTGTATTTAAAGGTATTCAATGTATAATTAATTGATAAGTGACTAGAAGGAAAAATCATTAGCACATATTTCAATTTCCAAGGGAAAAAGAATCAAAATCTACAACAAAATCATATAAATAATTTACGTGCTTGAAAATGTTGTCTTCAACCACTCGCTCAAAATTACAATGTCGATCCAAATAAGGGGTTGATCTAGAAGAACTTGATCTTAAAGATTTGATAGTTTTCCCAAATGTATTTTTAAATATTACCATCCTTACAAGCATTTCAATACTAGATATTAGGGTGAAGTAATTTTTATGAATCTACATTTTGTCAAGTTGATCTCGTGAGTTACAAATAATTCCTGCACTTGAGATTAATTTTGTATGCTCAAGGTTAAATCCAAAAGATTCAAAATCAATTTATGATGAATTCTAAGTCTATTATAATACAATTACTTTCACCAATCATAAAACATTGAATTCTTATTTTTGAACAACTAAATTTTATACAACATCAATATGAATTTTCATCATTATACCATAAACTTAATACTCCTAATTTTAAAATTAACATTTCAATTTATCAATCCAACTACTTATTTAAATTTAAATTACTTATATAATAATTATTTATAATTATATATATCATAATTTATTTCTTTACATAATATAAGTGCCTATCTATACTCAACCCTCTTATCTAATATCTCAAGTGCCTATCTATACTCAACCCTCTTATCTAAATCAATGAGATATGAATGAATTTAATTAATATTTTATTCTTCAAAGTTGTAGTGTTTTCTTTCTTTTCAATATGACAAAGAAAATGCATTAGATGGTTGAGTTTTGGCTTAATAAAAGATTTCAAGACTACATATAGAAGACTTTTATAATTTCCATATTTACTGTCGGCCTCAGCGTCTTACTCAGATAATAAGCCACGCAAGGATTGGAATGGAAATCAGGGTAAGCTGGCTTGCCGTCATCCATTTGGGACGTCAGCACTGAAATATTTAACTCAGTACAACACGACTTGCGATGTCACAGTGCAACGATGAAATTCAACAGGCTCTGAAATAAAGAAATGGATCAATAATTCAATCGACGCATCTGTTAAAATAATAAGTTAACCCAATTGAAATTGTAAACGGTCAATCAGAACTCCGAACGGACCCCGTCACTCCCAAATTCCAAGCGTCGTACGCCCCGGCAGGACGCGGCGTCATTGATTTGCTTTATCTAAGAAGATTGATTCTGCAATTTAAATATTTTTGGTCAGGTCAAATTAAGCTTAGATTCTGCAAATTTAATGGTCCCTGTAAGAGGACGGTTTCATTCGAACATTGGTTTTAGGAAAATTCTGCAGGTTTGTAAAAAAATTTATTATCAGAAGTGAATTTGTCATGGTAGTGAATTTTTTGAGGTTGATAGTGAATTTTCTTTGAGATGAATTTGTCATAGCATTGAATTTTCTTGCGATAAATTGTTAGTGATGAATTTTCCAACCAATTGCTGACTACGGACATTATATCATTATATCCGTTGGTTGATTGATAGGATGCTGGCATAAAAAATCAGGTCGAAAGTTGGGGAGACTGGATATTGAAACATCTCCATGAAATTCCTTGCGTGGTGTTATGTGGGGAGAGGCCACTTTTGGTTTCGCTGTGGTGTTAAGTTCATCGTTTGCAAATCCGCATATTAGAACGTTTCAATTGTTATGGATGTCCTCATGTGTGTGCTTTGTGTTCACTTTCATGGTGGCGCCACTCCTAGCGGCAATAAGAGACAACCTCAATCAGACCACGCAAGATGTCTGTAATACTGGAATGGTCTATTTTGTGAACTGGACCGACCTAAATTTAAATTTCAAATTTAGTTCACTGATTTTTTTTTGTTTTTTTTGTTTTTCTTATCTAAGTGTTTACACCCATATAATATATTGTCATGGGTTACTATTTTTTTTAAGGTGCAAATGTTTTGATATGGTCAAGAATTGGTGAGGTCACGAATGAGACCTCATTCTCAATATAAACACTCAACAACAACATTTCAGTGGAGTTTGAATCTTGATGGTAAAAACCAACAATACCACAACTTAACCATCACACTATACCACTATTTACAATATTCTCATGGATTACTATTAAAAAAAAATTCATTTATATTTATTTTAGACAATGCATATTCAAATCTATCTCATTTTAAGAACATTGAGAAGGGCAATGAATGTGTAATAAATCTACTTCCTCCATGAATTGTTATTGTCTATGTTCATTTGTGATTGTCATTGAATCAATATTTTTATTTGGCTTGACACAAAAGAATATAGTCAAATTCTGTTAATCATAAATTAAAAATTATATTACTCTTTTTCTAATTGCATACAAGATAAAAGTCAAAATTGTATTAGAGATTGAATTTGTAACATAAAAACAATTTTGTAATTGTAAATTATAATCATATCAATGAACTCAACCTAAAGTAGAGATTATTGTTTTGATTTTGATCCACCCATATAACTACTATGGAGCTTCTCAAATCTTCAAATACCTTCATTTTAGAGTCTTTTTCTAGTTGGCATTCATTCTTTGGCCATATAGCTATAGCATTCGTAATGAATTGAGGAAGAATAGGTCCCTCACCCCATTGTTCATCAATCCATTTTGGTGAACCTATTTTTCTTCTTTTCATCTAATAAGCCTTACATTTAATTGTAATGGCCTACTTTGGTTAATTAAAAATAATAATAAAGCTAATAATAATATTTTTTGGGTCAAATTCTAAACTCTGATCCCTACCAAAGGGTATTTTTAAATTTTCATGAAAATATCATTTGTTGGAGAAATGTGGAGTTGAAGTTATTTTTTATTAATTTTTCATAAAATAAAGGCTATGCTGCTATACATGCTACCAACTCAACAGTTTTAAGCAAGAGAGGTTTAGTTGAAACTCTTTCAAGGCAAAACCTTGTATAAAAATTGATAGTCATTTTAATTATATGAAGTTAATATTTTCAAGAAAAATAGTTTCGATTGAAACCTTTTTTCCCACATAGAGGCTATGTACTGTCAATTAAAAATATTTTAGGTAAAACTATTTCAAGTGAAACTATTTCTCCCAAAACTATTTTGTTAGCCCAATTTGAGAAATAAATCTAAAATTTCACCCTAACATTTAGTCTAGAAGATGTCAAAACCCCATTATCCATATAATTTTTTTAATTGTGGAGCAAACAACAATATGACAATTTTAATTTTTTCCATATATTTTTATGACCTTGTAATTTATTTTAAAGATAAAAAATATATATTTAGGGCCAAGCAATTTGCATAGTGATGTAAGAGCATCTAGGGGTACTAGCAATTTTGCATCACCAAAAATATTGTTATTTTAATTTTGCTTATTTTCAATAAGGGCTTAGGGGTTAGGAGAATAAATATTTTGATTTTCAACTTTGTAATTTTTCCCTTGTGGTAAAATTTTAATTGTAATTTTGGTGCTTGAATTATGTATTTATAAATATTTCTAAGGAAAAATTGGGAAAATACTCCTTTTGGGCATCCCATTCTTGGTGGGGACCACTTGGGGTGCATCTTCTTGCATGTTAAATTGTATTTCTTGCATGCAATTAAATGTTTGTGCCACAAACTTTGCATGTTGTTGCATGTCCATATTTGGAGCCGTCATAATTGCAGATAATCAAAGAATTTGATTGGCCATGGTTTAGGTGCCCATGTGAAGGTCATGAGAGAATTGAATAATTTTATTATTTTATGACTATTTCTTTAAATGGGGTGTGGGTTTTCCAAGGAGGCACTTTTCTTGTGGTTTTTGAAAATCATAGTGGTTTTTTCATTCTAAAACTTCTATATTATGATGCCTTGTCATTTAGGGAGATGGATTTGGGATTTTTTGTAGGTGAGATAGGGTGATACTTTCAAATTGAAGATAGTATTTGAAGACTCGATTGTTGCAAATTTCTATTTGCACAGAAACCCATGTTTTTGGGAGCTAGTGAGCTCCACACTTTGAGAGATAGTGAGCTAGTGAAGTTTGTGTGAAGGGAGCTTGAGAGCTTCAACTAGAAGAAGGTTGAAAGAGACCATGAAGACATTTTTTTTATAGGTTTGGAGGTGTGTTGTAGCAATAAGAAGATTGATGATTTCATGGTTTGATTGTAGCAGTGATTTCTAATGAAGATTGTAGGGTGAAGATACTAGAGGCTTGTGATAGAAGTCAAATTGAAGGAGATAATTTTTGTATTGATCTTTGTTGTTTTGTATCTGTCATATTTAAAATTTGTAATGATTTTCAATAGCCCATATGGCTTCACAACCATTAGTTTCAATTATGCTATGTAATTCTTGAATTTCTAGGAGATTTTGAATGAACAAAGAAGAATACTTCTTGCAGATTTTTGTGTTGTTTCAAACCATTTCTAAGTTGCATTTTTAGATTTTTGTGAGTATATGAATGAGGGTTGGTTTCTTACTTCATCATTTAGGCTACTCATGATCCACTTAAAGGAACCAATAGAACCCTTAGAATCTCAACCTAGCTACCCTCCTAAGTCTAATAAAACCTAATGGGACTCCTTGCAGGACACAAGAAGGGAATTACTTTAGTGTCATCCTCCTATGGCTTGATTGTTAGGAAAATGTATCTCAACCTTGCAATTACATAAGGTACTATTGATATGTCAGTGATGGGGGGCACATGAGGGTTTCCCCTTGTGAGGGGTTCAGGGGGGTCATCCCCTTAGAGGGGGGTCTAGGGGCCGCACGCCCCAACAAAGGCTTAGGGGCAACACCCTCGAAAGGAAAATTTTATTTATATTTTATTATTATAAATATGGACCATTCATCATTAGGTTTCAAATCTAACGATCAATATTTTGTTGGCTTTAATTTCCCTAGAAGGCAACCCTATTTTATGAGAGCATTGTATAAAGGTTGTGTGTTATGATGTATTCTGAGAGTCTAATAGTGGTCATGTTTCCTCTGGATCTTTGGTTGGTGATACTCCTATGAAAAACTTTCTCTACAAGTATATTGTAATCTTTTTTATTTTAGAATTAAATATTGAACGGCTTTTGGAATGTGGAATTTTTCTCTTGAAAAGGTTTTCCCCACATAAATCACTGTTTTGCAGTATGTATGATATTTATGTTTATTTTTGTTTAATTTTATGTAACTATAAAGATCTATAAAGTTTTTCATTATCCTCCTCTCAAGATTAGTGTAGGAAGTTGTTCCGCTACCTTAACTCCCTTACATTGATGACCATTGTAAAACTATTAGTATGGTCTTCTTTACTTCTTATGCAACCACCATAGCTTCCATGCTACTAGGCCACCCCTCAACTATCTTGCCGCCTTTGCACCACCATGATTCTACCACCCACACCTAGCCAAAACACCACCTCTACTAGCAATTTACAACCCACCATCCATCAATTTGCTACCAAGGTAGGGACCCCCTCTCTATTGGCTTTTTCAATTTATGTGGCCAACTTTAGGAGGCAATAACTTTCCTATATGGAAGTACTTTCTGAAGAATCTATTTTGAAATGAGGTAAAACTTCACTCTTCACAATGATATAATTGATTTTTATTTTTGACTACCCAACTTACCAAAAAGATGTTTTTCTAAGAGATTTTTTTATGTAGTTATACTTTTAGAACCTTTACAAACTCATAACTTTCTCAAAACAATTCATTTTTATCTCTATAATTTTATACTATTAATTTGGTTCATACGCTATAATACAATATATTTATTTAATCAACTAATATTATTTAGATCTAGAAACTTTTATATATATATATATATATATATATATATATATATATATATATATATATATATAATTCTGATTAAAAACTAGGAACAATTTAAAAAAAAGGGTTATAACGAACAGTCACCACATCCATCACAACCTTCTACACCATGAACCGATAAGACAGCTGTACTACAAGAAAATTCTAACTCCTAGAAAGTCCCGACTCTTCACATAAACAAAGGATATGAAAAATAGTGATCACCCGATCCCAAGGTTTATCCCTCAAACCTCTTATCTAAATTAATGAGATATGAAGTTATTTAATTAATCTGTTATTCTAGATAATGTGAGATATGAAGTTATTTAATTAATCTTTTATTCGATAGATAATTTGATATGGAGTGTTTTATTTCTATTGAATATGACAATAAAATGCATTGAATGGTGGACTTTTGGTCTAATAAAATAGTTCCTGGAGTACATAGAGAAAAAAATTATAATTTCCATGTGCTGTCGGCTTGGCGTCCTTATCAAATAATGGCACGCCAAGAGGATCCACGCCAGGATTGGAGAGGAAATTAGTTAAATTAGTTTCAAGTATGGTGGCTCGCTGTTATCCATTTGGGACGTCAACACTGAAATATTACAGTACGACCTGGAACGTCATAGTTCAGCAATTATTCAAAAAGCTTTAAAATAAAGAAATACCCCAAAAATTGAATGGCCGCGTCTAAATAAGAATTTGACCCAGTTGAAATTGTAAACAGCTAATCACAACTCCAAACGGATCCCGTTACTCCCAACCTTCAAGAGTCGTACCACCGGGCAGGACGCGGCGTCATTGAATTGCTTTATTCAGAAAGATCGATTCTGCAAATTAAATATGTTTTACAAGTTCAAATTAAACTTAGATTCTGCAAATCAAATGTGTTTTACCAAGTCAAATTAAGCCTAGATTCCGTAGGTTTAATGGGGGCAAAAGAGCCTATTTAAGAGGACATTTTCGCTTAAAAACAAACATGATTGCTTGACAAAGCCCGTTGGATCTGGGGATACTGTGGATATTGAAACTCTTTCTCTTTCTGGGAAAATGCATGGGAGTTAGGGGAGAGGACTCAATAGCATCCAATAGTTGTGATAGTAGTTGTTTATATAATGACTAATAGTTACAACATGACTACCCATAATTAAACAAAATGTATTCCTTTGATCTAAAAAGTAACCAATCATGTGATGTCACATCAACACTCAATGACCCATGATGTGAATGCACAAGTATTGGTCAACTATATCTTGACAAAAAGCATGTTGATGTGGCATCATATTTGATGATGTGGCCCTGAAACGAAAGCTATAAGCAAGGGACTTGCCACGTAAGCTGCTGTAAAAAATTGAGAGTGATTTGAAATATCTGCGTAGGATAATTAGAAGCGCGAAGTCAGGGTGCTCAACTACTGGGTCCTCTCCCCTATAGGGGGAGAGATGTTTTTGATTAAAAAAGTAGGGGTAAGGGTTCTCATCTCAAACAAAGCATCAAAAAACAAGCATTAAGTCAGAATATCCATTAACAATACAACAACAAAAAATAGGTCAATAGGTCAACCGACCAACAAAAGTTCAATCTAGAAGTAACCAAGAAACAAGGCAAAAGCTAAAACATCACGGGAAGAGATGCTGAAAGGATGGCAAATTACTCTTTTAAAATATTAATGGTGGTAGTTTCATGTAAAACCCTACCACGTAACCTAGAGGACGATGCAACACTACAGAAGCGCAACTAATTTTTTTCTTTAAAAAAGAGTAACAATAACAAGTAAAGTAATCTACTCTAAACACATACATCCTCTAGGCCACACAACACGTCTACATGTGAATCTCAAAACTTACAAAATTAATTTAACCATAGCATATGAAATTAACTCATCATAAACAACATACATCAAAGCATTAACCCATTGCATAATATACAAAGTACAATAATGAATTCTTCCAAAGATTACATTAAGTCAATATACCATTACAAGCTCATCTCCAAGATGAGTTAGATCATACAAAACGTTACAATTACAAAATACATGGATCCTCCTCGATTATAAATGAGGAGTATAAATACATAGAGTCCCACTGATACAATGAACATAAGAGAAGTAACATATCCACAGATACACACGAGATTTTCAAACTGGAAGATCCCCCCATCACGAACAAGCAGAGAAAGCCCAACAGTGTAAGGTGCACGATCCACCCAGCCATGTGCTACCCATAGGCCCAACCCCCATGCTAGGAGATAGTAAAAGGCAACCAAGACAAACCTACTACCTCTAGACATAGGCAACATACAAAACAACACTATATCAGTAAACACATAACATAAGGTTACATTGCTTCTAGAACCACTAAATCAAGTACATCCATTATACAATACAAACCAACTGTTGTCATAGGAGGAGTGTCATCACAAAGTTTGCATTGGTTATCCTTAGGAGATCTTCCTATGTCCTGGACCCCATCCTGGGTTATCTTGGTAACCTCTCACGAACTCCATCCCCACATGCATACCAGTGTGGAATCGATTATCTTTCGAGAAGACAAAATAACGATGTTGCCATTCCAAGCCTTCTCGACTCATCTCAAGTCTAATACAAGCCTTTGAGCCAATGAGCGAGGCTAAATTATCAAGTTAAATGTATTAAGCTACCCTTTCCCCTACTATAGGTTATTTAATTTCCACTAATTAAACTGACTCTCATACGAGTTGTTCTGACACCACTTTGTGTACTGCCCCCATTGAAAGCCACTCCCCTATTGACAACACAATATACTTATTCCACAGTCCAAGGGTAGACAATGCACTAAAACTAATAACAAATAACCACCATAACTCAAGAGGTGACACATCCCTACGAATGCCAAATACTGAATCCCAACTACGTGCACTATCCAATGAATTCTCAAAGGGTGAACAAAAGACACAACAACCCTTTCACAATTTACAATCTTTGGAAGACTTACATTTTCACAATAACAAATATCCCCCCAATACAAAATTACAAAAGAATACGCAATTAAAATAATTAACTCAAGTAATTAAATAAACTACCATTAGGATTTCCTAAATCCAAATAAATCAATAACTCATATTTAAAATACATCATTTAAACATAATTCTAATTTATAAATCAACAACGAATTAAACTAAATGTTTAACTTTCAATTTCACAACTACTCATAATAATTAACTCAATTTTCTCAATTAAAATAATCAACCATTTAAAGTTAACTATTCGTGCTTCCATGCACCTATCACAATAACAACCATTAAATAAATATATCTAATATATATATATATATATAATTAAATATAATTATATATACATATAAAAATATATATTATTTAATTATAAAATCAATTTCTCTTAAAAGAAAAATCATTTCATTTAAAACAAAATCCATTTTTTTTCTTTTAAACTATTTCATATTAAATTACTACTTGTGCATTCATTTAAAAAAGCATTTAAATAAATAAATATATATATATAATCAGTATAATATATATATTATAAATAATATACATATATTATATACAATATATATATTATATATTAAATAAAAGCCATTTAAAAATTGAAAACCACATATGGAATTGGGCGGACCAAAGATAATAGACTCGACTGTATTCACAACCAACTTCACATAGTAGCCGACTGTCCTCCCATATGGAGGATGCGCTGCCTGTGGATAGCGCTTCCTCCACCAAACTGTGGAGGGCGTTGCCCACAACATTCGCACCCCCCAATGGGTATGGCTGTGGGGTATCCCCCATACACAAAACCAATTTCCTCATGTTATTTTCAAAAACAATCACCGTACGGATTTTGATCCGGTTTTCACAGGGTTTCATCAAAATAAAAATTTATCAGGAACTTCCTTCAGCAATATATATATATATATATATATAAGCACATGTATATATATTCGTATATATATATATATATCTAATTTAATATCAATTGTCTAAAAGGGAAAATTTTAACAAAATTTTCTACATAGAAGATTTAAATAATCTTAGCACAGAGGATTACAATTTTCTACAGTTTCGATTCAATCTCAATAGAGGCTCTAAAATTTAACTATAATTTTCTTTTGTATAAATCCATTTCTAAAACTCAATTTTAATAGAGGATTTAGAACATTTTCTATAGAAGTTGTAAATATTCTCGACAATCGTTTTAAAAAAAAAAAGCTTCTACAAACAATGAAATCCTCTTTTACATGATACCTTTCCAATTTGCAAAACAATAATATTTTAAATAACCTTTTCAAATTAAATTTACAAAAGAAATAAGGAACATGTTCCAAAAGATTTGTTGATTCAAAATTTGATGCAAAGCTTCCCCTTTAATTTCCAACTTTGCCAATGCCTCTTCCCAGAATTACCACTTTCCAGAAAACAGAAAAATAATCTAGAACCAAAAGAAATGCAACAAACTAAATCCTCCAAATTTTTTGAGAGCTTCTATTTCCAAAATTTTAACAACCCAAAACAAATTCAACCACTTTCAAAATAATCTCTTCCTTCCATGAAATAACCTCTTTTAATCAATCCCAATAATTCTCTCCGAGAATCAATTTTCAAACAATAGTAATAAAAATCTTCTAACTTCCAGTTACAAAACAAATATCTTTTCTACAACAACCACAAATATTTCCAAAGATCTTTTACAGATATTATTCATTTGAAATTTAAATAGCTTATTTATTTCAAATTGATTTGGAAGCTGAAATGGACAAAAGTAGGACTGAGGACGCTAAATTTTTGTAGAGGATAAGAGTTAATCTGAAGAGGAAGGAGCCTACTACGCCCCAGATGGTTCAGGGCCTAAAAAAGTGTACCCAGGACATGCACATTCTCGAAGCTGAGGTTGTTGATGCTCTAAACTCCTTAGTTTAGCTAGCGGTTGTTTCTGTTGCTATTTTTTTTTTTGTTGGGCTTTTTCTGGTGGCCCTTGTTGGCCTTGGGTTGGGGGTTGTGCTTTCTTAGCTCTTTTCTTTTCGTAGCCTTTTTGTTTTCAATACTTTAACGCTTAATCTTTTTATTTTTTGTATTCTCTGTGGTTTCGGGTCCCTGTAAAACCCATTTTTTCCTTTATCAAAAATTTATTTATTTCAAATCAAATTTAATCTAATAATAAAATCACTTTATAACATAAATTAAATTAATTAATTTATCAATTATAAAGCCTCAACATGAATAATCTAGATTAATTAAATAAGCAATCATAACATTTATAAATTAATTCTCACAAATAAACCTTGCATAATAAATAAAATAAAAAGGAAAACATGGATAAAGAATACAACCAATACATGGACTGACGACACATTGCAACTAGGGTAAAAGTTTGACTAGGTAAACCTGTTACTATCTCCCAATCAACATTACTGTTGGGTAGTGGACATGCTCAGACCTGTGAAGCCAGGTGAAGTCATTGTCATGTACCTACAAACCTACGAACAAAGAATATGTCGTACATGTATCCAGATAATAAATCATACACACCGTGAAGAGAGAATCATGGAATCGCAGGGCACTCGCCTGTTCCCTTCACCAATACAGTACCATAATAAACTAACGAACTACAACATCAATTAAAATATAGATGATAATATATCAATCACTCAAATAATCACTAAAAACTAACATAAAGCATGTCATAAACCATCAATATAGTGTAGCATCTCATCAATATAGATCTATCATCACTCCACTGTCAACGATAGAATAACAATAACATAAAATATAGTCTATCAATGTATTTGAACTGTTAGAGAAAACATAGCAAATCGAAGGGGTGTTACATCCTCCCCCTAGGATCAGGCTTACTCCTGGAAGCCTACGAAGAATTAAGGATTGTCCCTCTTGGTCTGTCCATCTATCTCAGGGTAATATGCTGAACTAAAGTTCAACTGTGTCCCCATAGCATGTTGTAATGATGTCTGAAGAGTTGAAGTAAACACAGGATCCTTGTCAGAAATAATCTAACGAGGAATACCATGCAACTCCACAATGTCCTCCATGAACACTCTAGGAACTGAAGAAACAATATAGGAGAAACAGATAGTTGAGAAGTGTGCTACCTTTGTCAACCTATCTACCGTCACCATAATAGCATCGTGTCATCATGAAGAGTTGGGTAACCCAACAATGAAATCCAATGAAATGATATCCCATTTCCACTCAAGAACCAAATGAGGCTATAGAAGACCAACCAAATGTTGGCGTTCAGCCTTAACTCATTGACACTCCAAACACCGTGATACATAATCAATGATATCTCACTTCATACTTGCCCAAAAATAAAGCGGTCACAAATCGACATACATCTTCTTCACTCGTGGATAAGCAAAATATGGTGCCTGATGTGCCTCTGTCAAAATTAAGGTATGAAGACCTTCAAAAGATGGAAAATATACATTCCATGTATCTCAGTAACCCATCTATCTCTAGAGAATATCCTGAGTACTTGCCCTCCAGAGTCCTGCCTGACTCAATCTCAGATCTCACCTCCTAATACTAGCTTTTTGTAAGAAGTGTGGTAAGAATCTTGCTCCTCAAATCCACAGTAAGAGTCAACTCAGATAGCTCGTGCCTCCGTCTGCTGAGAGTGTCAGAAACTACGTTTTCCTTCCCCTAGATGTACTTCACCTCGAAGTCATACTCGCGGAGAAACTCCATCCATTGCCTTTGCCTAGTATTAAGGTTAGGTTGCGTGAAGATGTACTGTAGACTCTGATGGTCACTGTGTAACTCAAAATGATGCCCAATAAGAAATGTCTCCATTGAGTCAAAGCATGTACCATTGCAGCTAACTCAAGATCATGCGTGGGGTAGTTCAACTCATGATCCTTGACCTTGCGTGACTAATACACAATGACTTAACCATCCTGCATCAATACTGCTCTTGACCCCTCCAAAGATGCATTTGCACATATAACAAAGTCTCCTGTAGGATCAGGTATTGCAAGGATCGGTGTGTTGGTCAACCTCTAATTCAATGTCTGAAATGCAGCCTCGCTTTGCTCTAACCAAATGAACTTCTTCCCTTTCCTCTAAAGAGAAGTGATAGGATGTCCTACCCTAGAAAAGTCCTGAACAAAATGCTTGTAGTAACCTTCTAGTCCCATTAAACTATGTATCTCTGCCACATTCGTGGGCACAGGCCAATCTATGATTGCCTGGATCTTTGCCAGACCCACTGCAATGCCCTCTCCTGATATAACATGTCCAAGGTACTTGACCTTAGTCTTGAAGAACTCGCATTTGGACAGGTTGGCGTATAACTGATTATCCCTCAAACACTGCAAAACCTGCCTCAAATGTTCCTCATGCTCCTCAACTATCCTAGAATAGATTAATATTTCTTCGAGGAATACAACTACAAACCTATCTAGGTACGTGCGAAAGACCCGTTCATCAGGCTCATGAATACAGATGGCACATTCATCAACCCGAACGGTACCACTATAAACTCATAGTGACTGTAACGTGTGTGAAAGGCTGTCTTATGAATGTTAGACTCCATAATATGCAGTTGATGGTATCCTGACTTAAGATTGATCTTTGAAAATACCGTAGCACCTTTGACCTAATCAAACAAATCAATCCTAGGCAGGGGATATCGGTTCCTGATGGTGACCTTATTTAGCTGACAATAGTCTATGCACAAACGAAGAGAACCATCCTTCTTTTTCACGAAAATCATAGGTGCTCCCCAAGGTGAAACACTTGGGAAAATTAAACCATTCTCTAACAAATCCTCAAGCTACAAGCAGAGCTCCTTAAGCTACTAAGTCATCATACGGTATGGGGCTCGTGAAATGGGTTCAGAACCAAGTAAAAGATCAACCTTGAAGTCTATGTCACGCTGAGGTGGCATCCCTAGAATCTCATTGGGGAAAACATCTACATACTGCTAAAGTATGGGGTGACTATCTATAGAAGCCTTCTCCTCTCTATCACCCATCTCCAAGTCATCTACTATCACAACAAATAACTGACATCCCTGATGAACACATCTTCTTTGCTGCATAACTGAAATAATCCTCAATGATATAGGTCTCTGAACCCCTACTAACTCAATCTCACTACTAGATGCATCAATACATCGTATTGACTTGTGTCGACAATCAATCATGGCCCTATGAGCCTCGAGCCAATCCATCCCTAAGACAATGTCATATGACCCCAATGGTATAATGCAGAGGTGAACGGTAGTGTGGAAGGATCCAATCTCCAATCTACAATCCGGTACAAAGGAATGCACTACAAACAACTTAAATCCTACGTAAACAACTTAATGGTTTCCACATTATCCCAGAGTTCCCAGTGCTTAAACCTAGGCTCTGATACCAAGTGTAAAACCCCGCCACGTAACCTAGAGGACGATGCAACACTACATAACCACAACTAATTTTTTTCCTTAAAAAAGAGTAACAATAACAAGTAAAGTAATCTACTCTAAACACATACATCCTCTAGGCCACACAACACGTCTACATGTGAATCCCAAAACTGGAAAAATTAATTTAACCATAGATTATGAAATTAACTCATCATAAACAACATACATCAAAGCATTAACCCATTGCATAATATACAAAGTACAATAATGAATTCTTCCAAAGATTACGTTAAGTCAATATACCATTACAAGCTCATCTCCAAGATGAGGTAGATCATACAAAATGTTACAATTACAAAATACACGGATCCTCCTCGATTACAAATGAGGAGTATAAATACATAGAGTCCCACTGATACAATGAACATAAGAGAAGTAACATATCTATAGATACACATGAGCTCTCCAAACTGGAAGATCCAGCCATCATGAACAAGTAGAGAAAGCCCAACAGTGTAAGGTGCACAATCCACCCATCCATGTGGTACCCATAGGCCCAACCCCCATGCTAGGAGATAGTAAAAGGAAACCAAGACATACCTACTACGTCTAGACATAGGCAACATACAAAACAACACTGTACTAGTAAACACATAGCATAAGGTTACATTGCTTCCAGAACCACTGAATCAAGTACATCCACTATACAATACAAACCGACTGTTGTCATAGGAGGAGTGTCATCACAAAGTTTGCATTGGTTATCCTTAGGAGATCTTCCTAGGTCCCAGGCCCCATCTTGGGTTATCCTGGTAACCTCTCATGAACTTCGGCCCCACATGCATACTAGTGCGAAATCAATTATCTCTCGAGAAGACAAGATAACAATCTTGCCATTCTAGGCCTTTCCGACTCATCTCAAGTCTAATAAAATCCCTTGAGAAAATGAGCAAGGCTAAATTATCAAGTTAAATGTATTAAGGTATCCTTTCCCCTAATATAGGTTATTTAATTTTCACTGATTAAACTGACTCTCATACGAGTTGTCTTGACACCACTTTGTGTGCTGGCCCTCATTGAAAGCCACTCCCCTATTGAAAACACAATATACTTATTCCACAACCCAAGGGTAGACAGTGCACTAAGACTGATAACAAATTACCACCATAACTCAAGAAGTGACACATCCCTACGGATGTCAAATAGTGAATCCCAACTACGTGCACTACCCAAGGAATTCTCAAAGGGTGAACAAAAGACACAACAACCCTTTCACAATTTACAATCTCTGGAAGACTTACATTTTCACAATAACAAATATCCCCCCAATACACAATTACAGAAGAATATGCAATTAAAATAAGTCACTCAAGTCATTAAATAAACTACCATTAGGATTTCCTAAATCCAAATAAATCAATAACTCATATTTAAAATACATCATTTAAACATAATTCCAATTTATAAATCAACAACGAATTAAACTAAATGTTTAACTTTCAGTTTAACAACTACTCATAATAATTAACTCAATTTTCTCAGTTAAAATTATCAAACATTTAAAGTTAACTATTCGTGCTTGCATGCACCTATCACAATAACAACCATTAAATAAATATATTTAATATGTACATATATACATACATACATACATACATACATACATACATATATATATATATAATTATATATACATGTATAAAAAATATATATTATTTAATTATAAAATCAATTTCCCTTAAAATAAAAATCATTTCATTTAAAACAAAATCCTTTTTTTTCTTTTAAACTATTTCATATTAAATTACTACTTGTGCATTTATTTAAAAAAACATTTAAATAAGTATATATATATATATAAAATCAGTATAACATATATATTATATATATTATATATAATATATATTATATACAATATAGATTATATATTAAATAAAAGCCATTTAAAAATCAAAAACCACATATGGAATTCAGTAGACGAAAATAAAAGACTTGGTTGTATTCATAGCCGACTGCACATAGCAGCCGACTATCCTCCCATATGGAGGATGTGTTGCCTGTGGACAACGCTTCCTCCACCAAACTATGGAGGGCACTACCCACAGTAGTCACACCCCCCAGTGGGTATGGCTGTGGGGTATCCCCCATACACAAAAACAATTTCCTCATGCGATTTTCAAAAACAATTGCCATACGGATTTCAATCCGGTTTTCACAAGGTTTCATCAAAATAAAAATTTATCAGGAACTTCCTTTAGCAATATATATATATATATATATATATATATATATATCTAATTTAATATCAATTGTCCAGAAGGGAAAATTTTAACAAAATTTTCTACAGAGAAGATTTAAATAATCTTAGCATAGAGGATCACAATTTTCTATAGTTTCGATTCAAACTCGACAGAGGCTCTAAAATTTAACTATAATTTTCTTTTGTATAAATCCATTTCTAAAACTCAATTTTAATAGAGATTTAAAACATTTTCTACAGAGGCTGTAAATATTCTCAGCAATCATTTAAAAAAAAAAAAAGCTTCTACAAACAATGAAATCTTCTTCTACAGGATAGCTTTCCAATTTGCAAAACAATAATATTTTAAATAACCTTTTCAAATTAAATTTACAAAAGCAATAAGGAACCTGTTCTAGAAGATTTTCTGATTCAAAATTTGATGCAGAGCTTCCGCTTTAATTTCCAACTTTTCCAAAGCCTCTTACCAGAATGACCACTTTCTAGAGAACAAAAAAATAATCCAGAACCAAAAGAAATGCAACAAACTAGATCCCCCAAATTTTTCGAGAGCTTCTATTTCCAAAATTTTAACAACCCAAAAAAAAATTAACCACTTTTAGAATAATCTCTTCCTTCCGTGAAATAACCTCTTTTAATCAATCCCAATAATTCTCTCAGGGAATCAATTTTCAAACAATAGTAATAAAAATCTTCTAACTTCCAGTTACAAAAAAAATATCTTTTCTACAACAACCATAGATATTTCCAAAGATATTTTACAGATATTATGCATTTGAAATTTAAATAAATTATTTATTTCAAATCGATTTGGAAGCTGAAAAGGACAAAAGTAGGACTGAGGACACTGGAATTTCGAAGAGGACGAGAGCTAATCTGAAGAGGAAGGAGCCTACTACGCCCTAGATGGTTCAGGCCCTAAAAAAGTGTACCCAAGACATGCACATTCTTGAAGCTGAGGTTGTTGATGCTCAAAACTCCCTAGTTTAGCTGGGGGTTGTTTCTGTTGCTAGTTTTTTTTTTAGTTGGACTTTTTTGGTGGCCCTTGCTAGCCTTGGGTTGGGGGTTGCTGTGCTTTCTTGGCTCTTTTCTTTTTGTAGCCTTTTTGTTTTGGATACTTTAATGCTTAATCTTTTTATTTTCTATATTCTCTGTGGTTTCGGGTCCCTATAAAACCCATTTTTTCCTTTATCAAAAACTTATTTAAATTTCAAATCAAATTTAATCTAATAATAAAATCACTTTATAACATAAATTAAATTAATTAATTTATCAATTATAAAGCCTCAACATCAATAATCTAGATAAATTAAATAACCAATCATAACATTTATAAATTATTCCTCACAAATAAACCTTGCACAATAAATAAAATAACAAGGCAAACATGTATACAGAATACGACCAATACATGGACTGACGACACACTGTAACTAGGGTAAAGGCTTGACTAGGCAAACTCGTTACTATCTCCCAATCAACATTACTTTTGGGTAGTGGACATGCTCAGACCTGTGAATCTAGGTTAAGCCATTGTCTTGTACCTGCAAACCTACAAACAAAGCATATGTCATACATGTATCTAGATAATAAATCATACAGACTGTGAAGAGAGAATCACGGAATCGTAGGGCACTCGCATGCGAGTGATGCAATCTCATTCCCTTCACCAATACAGTATCATAATAAACTTATGAACTACAACATCAATTAAAATACAGATAAGCATATATCAATCACTCAAATAATCACTTAAAACTAACATAAAGCATGTCATAAACCATCAATATAGTGTAGCATCTCATCAATATAGATCTATCATCACTCCACTGTTAGCAATAGAATAGCAATAACATAAAATATGGTCTATCAACGTATCTGAACTATCAGAGAACACATAGAAAATCAGAGGGGTGTTACATCCTCCCCCCTAGGATCAGGCTTACTCCTGGAAGCCTGCAAACAAATAAGGATAGACCTCCCTCATCCTGGTAGCATCCTCCCATGTAGCATAAGTGTCATCTCTAGGATCCCATTGAACCCTCACCTGCTCAATATGTCGAACCCTGAGGGCGAGTCTCCTGTGTTGTGTAACGGCCACGAGTTCCAAAACTAGTTGCCCATCCTCTACCTATAAGGTAGTCCAGTCAAGGATGTAAGAAATGTCAGGGTGGTAAGGTCTAAGTATAGAAACATGGAACATGTCATGGATGCGCGAGAGACTAGGCAGTAAGCAACTAGCCCAATCTTCTCTAGTATCTCAAAAGGCCCAAAAAAAGTGAGTTGCAAGATTAGAACCCTTTCCATAACATATTAGACTCTTTCACGGACACACTCACTAAAGACTCGGTCACCTACAACAAAATGGTGATCCACACGATGTGCATTTGCATACTTCTTCTGCCTATACTGTGCAGCTACCAAATGCTCCTAGATTCGAACCACCTGCTGCTCCATATCCTGAAGCATATCAGGACCCAATAAAATATTGTCCTCCAACCTGTCCCAACTTAAAGGAGTCTGACATGGTCTTCCATACAATGCCGGAAAGGGTGCCATGCCAATAGAACTCTGAAACCCATTGTTACATGCAAACTCTACAAGATAGAGATAATCCTCCCATCGTGTCTGCTAGTCCATGACATACATGCATAGCATATCCTCAAGGATTTGATTGACCCTCTTAGTCTATCCATTTGTCACAGGGTGATACACTAAACTAAAGTTCAACTGTGTCCCCATAGCATGATGTAATGATGTCCAAAGAGCTGAAGTAAACACATGATCCCTGTCAGAAATAATCCGATGAGGAATACCATGCAACTTCACAATGTCCTCCATGAACACCCTTGCAACTGGCGATGCATTATAGGAGGAACAGGTAGCTGAGAAGTGTGCTACCTTCGTCAACCTATCTACCCTCACCATAATAGCATCGTGTCGTCATGAAGAGTTGGGTAACCCAATAATAAAATCTAATGAAATGATATCCCATTTCCACTCAGGAAACAAATGAGGCTGTAGAAGACCAGCCGAATGTTGGCGTTCAGCCTTAACTCATTGACACTCCAAACACCATGATACATAATCAGTGATATCTCGCTTAATACTTGCCCAAAAATAAAGCGGTCGCAAAACGTCATACATCTTCTTCACTCCTAGATGAGCGGAATATGGTGCCCAATGTGCCTTTATCAAAATTAAGGTACGAAGACCTTCAGAAGATGGAACATATATACGTCCCATGTATCTCAGTAACCCATCTATCTCTAGAGAATATCCTAAGTACCTGCCCTCCAGAGTCCTACCTGACTCAATCTCAGATCTCACCTCATGAAACCAACTTTCTATAAGAAGTGTGGTAAGAATCTAGTTCCTCAAATCCACAGTAAGAGTCAACTCAAATAGCTTGTGTCTCAGTCTGCTGAGAGCCTCAGCCACTACATTTTCCTTCCCCTAGATGTACTTCACCTCGAAGTCATACTCGCATAGAGACTCCATCCATCGCCTTTTCCTAGCATTAAGGTTAGGTTGTGTGAAGATGTACTATAGACTCTGATGATCACTATGTAACTTAAAACGGTGCCCCAATAAGAAATGTCTCCACCGATTCAAAGCATTTACCACTGTAGCTAGCTCAAGATCATGCGTGGGGTAGTTCAACTCATGATCCTTGAGCTTGTGTGACTCGTACACAATGACTCAACGATCCTGCATCAATACTGCTCCTAACCCCTCCAAAGATGCATCTGCACATATAACAAAGTCTTTTGTAGGATAAGGTATCGTAAGGATCGCTGCGCTGGTCAACCTCTCCTTCAATGTCTGAAATGCAGCCTCACTCTGCTCTAGCCAAATGAACTTCCCTTTTCTCTGAAGAGAAGTAATAGGATGTCCTACCCTAGAAAAGTCCTGAACAAAACACCTATAGTAACCTTCTAGTCCCACGAAACTATGTATCTCTGCCAAATTCGTGGGCGCAGGCTAATCTATGATCGCTTGGATCTTCGTCGGACCCACTGCAATGCCCTCTCCTGATATAACATGTCCAAGGTACTTGACCTTAGTCTTGAAGAACTTGCATTTAGACAGGTTGGCGTATAACTGATTATCCCTCAAACATTGCAAAACTTGCCTCAAATGTTCCTCATGCTCCTCAACTGTCCTAGAATAGATCAATATGTCATCAAGGAATACAACTACAAACCTATCTAGGTACGTGCGAAAGACCTGTTAATCAGGCTCATGAATACAAATGGCGCATTCATCAACCCGAACGGTACCACAATAAACTCGTAGTGACCGTAACGTGTGCAAAAGGCTTTCTTATGAATGTTAGACTCCACAATATGCAGTTGATGGTATCCTGTCTTAAGATCAATCTTTGAAAAGACTACAACACCTTTGACCAGATCAAACAAATCATCGATCTAGGTAGGGGATTTCAGTTCCTAATGGTGACCTTATTTAGCTAATGGTAGTCTATGCACAGATGAAGAGAACCATCCTTCTTCTTCACGAAAATCACAGGTGCTCCCCAAGGTGAAACACTAGGGTGAATGAAACCCTTCTCTAACAACTCCTCAAGCTACAAGCGGAGCTCCTTAAGCTCCTGAGTCGTCATACAATATGGCTTATGAAATGGGTTCAAAACTAGGTAAAAGATCAACCTTGAAGTCTATGTCACATTGAAGTGGCATCCCTGGAATCTCATTGGGGAAAACATCTATATATTGCTGAAGTATGGGATGGCTATCTATAGAAGCCTTCTCCTCTCTATCACCCATCTCCAAGTCATCTACTGTCACAACAAATAACTAACATCCCTAACAAACACATCTTCTCAGCTGCATAGCTGAAATCATCCTCAATGATATAGGTCTCTGAACCCCTAATAACTCAATCTCACTACCAGATGCATCAATACATCATATCAACTTGCATCGAAAATCAATCCTGGCCCTACGAGCCTCAAGCCAATCCATCCCTAAGACAATGTCATATGAACCCAACAGTATAATGAGGAGATCAACGGTAGTGTGGAAGGATCCAATCTCCAATCTACAATCCGGTACAAAGGAATGCACTGCAAACAACTTAAATCCTACGCAAACAATTTAATGGTTTCCACATTATCCCAGAGTTCCCAGTGCTTAAACTTAGGCTTTGATACCAAGTGTAAAACCCTGCCACATAACCTAGAGGATGATGCAACACTACATAAGCGCAACTAATTTTTTTCCTTAAAAAAGAGTAACAATAACAAGTACTTTAAACATAATTCCAATTTATAAATCAACAAAAAAATAAACTAAAAGTTTAACTTTCAGTTTCACAACTACTCATATTAATTAACTCAATTTCCTCAATTAAAATGATCAATCATTTAAAGTTAACTATTTGTGCTTGCATGCACCTATCACAATAACAACCATTAAATAAATATATTTAATATGTATATATATATATTATAATTAAATATAATTATATATACATATAAAAATATATATTATTTAATTATAAAATCAATTTCCCTTAAAAGAAAAATCATTTCATTTAAAACAAAATCCATTTTTTTCTTTTAAACTATTTCATATTAAATTACAACTTGTGCATTTATTTTAAAAAAAACATTTAAATATATATATATATAAAATAAGTATAATATATATATATTATATACAATATATATTATATATTAAATAAAATCCATTTAAAAATTGAAAACCACATATGGAATTGGGCAGACGAAAATAATAGACTCGACTGTATTCTCAACCGACTACACATAGCAGCCGATTGTCCTCCCATATGGAGGATGTGTTGCCTGTGGACAACACTTCCTCCACCAAACTATGGAGGGCACTTCCCACAACAGTCACACCCCCCAGTGGGTACGGCTGTGGGGTATCCCCCATACACAAAAACAATTTCCTCATGCGATTTTCAAAAACAATTGTCGTACGGATTTTGATCCATTTTTCACAAGGTTTCATCAAAATAAAAATTTATCAGGAACTTCCTTCAGCAATATGTGTATATATATATATATATCTAATTTAATATCAATTGTCCAAAAGGGAAAATTTTAACAAAATTTTCTACATAGAAGATTTAAATAATCTTAGCACAAAGGATTACAATTTTCTACAGTTTCAATTCAATCTCGACAGAGGCTCTAAAATTTAACTATAATTTTCTTCTGTATAAATCCATTTCTAAAACTCAATTTTAACAGAGGATTTAAAATATTTTCTACAGAGGTTGTAAATATTCTCAGCAATCGTTTTAGAAAAAATAAAGCTTCTACAAACAATGAAATCCTTTTCTATAGGATACCTTTCCAATTTGCAAAACAATAATATTTTAAATAACCTTTTCAAATTAAATTTACAAAAGCAATAAGGAACCTGTTCCAGAAGATTTGTTGATTCAAAATTTGATGTAGAGCTTCCCCTTTAATTTCCAACTTTACCAAAGCCTCTTCCGAGAATTACCACTTTCTAGAGAACAGAAAAATATTCCAGAACCAAAAGAAATGCAAAAAACTAGGTCCCCCAAATTTTTTGAGTGCTTCTATTTCCAAAATTTTAACAACCCAAAAAAAATTCAACCACTTTTAAAATAATCTCTTCCTTCTGTGAAATAACCTCTTTTAATCAATCCCAATAATTCTCTCTGGGAATCAATTTTCAAACAACAATAATAAAAATCTTCTAGCTTCCAGTTACAGAACAAATATCTTTTTCTACAACAACCACAAATATTTCCAAAGATCTTTTACAGATATTATGCATTTGAAATTTAAATGACTTATTTATTTCAAATCAAATTTAATCTAATAATAAAATCACTTTATAACATAAATTTAATTAATTAATTTATCAATTATAAAGCCTCAACATCAATAATCCAGATTAATGAAATAACCAATCATAACATTTATAAATTATTTCTCACAAATAAACCTTGCACAATAAATAAAATAACAAGGTAAACGTGGATAAAGAATACGACCAATACATGGACTGACGACACACTATAACTAGGGTAAAGGTTTGACTAGGTAAACCTATTACTATCTCCCAAACAACATTACTGTTGGGTAGTGGACACGCTCAAACTTGTGAATCCAGGTGAAGTCATTGTCCTATACCTGCAAACCTACAAACAAAGCATATGTCGCACATGTATCCAAATAATAAATCATACACACTGTGAAGAGAGAATCGCAGAATCGCAGGGCACTCGCATGAGAGTGATGCAATCTCGTTCCCTTCACCAATACAATATCATAATAAAATAATGAACTACAACATCAATTAAAATACAAATGAGCATATATCAATCACTCAAATAATCACTTAAAACTAACATAAAGCATGTCATAAACCATCAATATAGTGTATCATCTCATCAATATAGATCTATCATCACTCCACTGTTAGCGATAGAATAACAATAACAAAAAATATGGTCTATCAATGTATCTAAACTGTCAGAGAAAACATAGCAAATTGGAGGGGTGTTTCATTTCAAGTGGAAGAATGTGGTAAGAAGTTTGGACATAAGCTCAATCTTACTAAAATATCTATTAAGTGTGTATAATTATAATTAGCAGTAATGTTCTTAATGAGAATATATTTGAGAGAGTAATCAAATAGGAATGAAATATCTTGCATGATTAGCTTTCCTACAAATTGGCATCCTCTATTTTAAGGGTTTATAGTTCAGCTAATTATGTCCTATCAAAAGCTCTATCCTAAGTAGCATTTTAATTAAGATATCGTATTGTTGAGAATATAAGGTAATTATAAAAGTGTTAGTTATTCAATTGAAGTTAGCATGCATTTTTACTATATAGTGATTTTTGATGTGTTTGGGTGTGTATAGGTGACTATCTTCTATGTTGGTATTAGTGAAACTAATTAGAAGGGTATATAAAAGTTATTTTCTTTTGTAAAAAAAAGATTAGTATTAGGAAAATTAACGCATTGGTATAAATAATTCAATTCAAAAGTTTTGAAGAGTATGAATAAAGTAGTATTTGAAATTATATTATTGCAAACTCAATTATAATATCCATTTACAATAAAATTAAAATAATAGGTAAGCTTATCTTACCTTAAATTATCTACATTTTATTTGGGGTGTTTCAAAGAATTTGCCAAAGTTTCTAGGTACACATTTTTATGCTTGTGTTAAAGTTCAAAAATTAGTAGTGTTAGAGTAAAGGTTTAAATTTAATCATGTTAATTAAATTACCTTTATCTCCTTCTTAACATTTCACCTTAGTTTGCATAATACAACATTTAATAATTATATTAATTATTAAATGTGTTATCCTTTTAGGGTTTTGTTGATCTCCTTTCTTAAGGATTGATCTTTTATGTAATTATGCTAATTCAGTTGTTGAGAATATAGTTTTTTCAATTTCACAGAGCAAAATATCTCTTTCTCTCTTTCTCCATTTTTTCTTCCTTGTGATAGGTATTCTTGCATGCAGGTGTTCTTGGACTTTGAAGTTGGGTTTGACAACTTCTACAAGTAGGCCATTCAAGTTATGCCTAGAATTATGATCTATTATTTTTGTAGTGGGAAAACATATTAAGGATTTGTGCCTTGCAAGTTATAGGAATATAACTAGATTTGTTTGTGTATGCGAATTACTTTTGTCTTATTGCATTTAATTTTTTTATGAACCTATCCTTAATGAGTTAATGGAACCATCTTACAACTATGTCTACTCTAATAATTTTAATTCAAAATTATCAAGGATATTTATTAAAGCATTAATTATTTCCATTTCTACTATATACTTGAGGGTATAAAGTACAAAGTACTTAAATAATTGTTTAATCACTCATCCTTTGTCCATTTCAAATGTGAATTCCTCATTCTTTTTTCAATATAAGATCTCTAATTATAATTTCACACTAACTATGAATTGATAACAACAATTTAGTTTTTATTTTATGTCAATAGAGCTTGGTTAAGTCTTTTCAATTATTTTCCCTTGAATATTTATGTCATTCCTTAAGATCTTTGAATGACCACCCTCTTGAGACTTCCAAGATCAAAGTACAAAAGAGAAGAGATCTTTGTTGATAATTGACATATTCAATTATTATTTATAAACATTAAAATATTCATCTAATACAATGTTTGATTCCTCTCCCTAGAAATTGTTGAATCCTTTAGTGAATCTTTTAGAAAATAATGTACTATTTGTATATCCCCATCAATCTACATTTTGAATTTTTTTGGACCATTCCTATTCCTTACAAATATATATTTTGAGTTGTTATGTGTCATGTTTGGATTATCCCATAAAAGTCTTACTCACTTTTTGGTCTAAGTGGGACAATCAAATTAACATTTTTAAGCAAAGTTTTATCTTTTGTTACTTATAAAAAATAAATCATTAAGAATTTGAAGATGATGCAAACTAATAATTTTTTAGATTTTGTGTCTGCATTCTAAAAATATTAATATTTTAAGATTATTTTCTTACTTTAAAAAATTTAATAATTTATTTTTTATACTTTATAATTAATATTTTTAATGAGTGATATTATGCCACAACAAAAAAAAATAGACAAGAAAAATACACAATTTCATAAATATAGATCATTAGCACTAATATTTATGATGTGCATATTTTTAATAATTTTTTAATGTATTATTAATTTTTAATTTTAAAATCACAAATTAGAGTAATATTATGTCATAATGTATAATTTTATTTGAATATCCTTTTTTTTTTTGTTGGAGCAAGGACATCAATATAGAGAGTACATATATTTAAAATTTCTTTTTAATATTTTTAATTTTTTCATACGTGTCAAACAAAGACCTTTATATTTTCTAAATGACCTATGTTCATAAGAAAATTGAAAATTAATATGATGATTAAATAAAATATGTTATGAATTATACTTTTTAAGGAGTTTATTTTGAGGACTATGATCATAAAACATATTAAGTCATGGTGACTCCATTTGATAGTCCAAACCTTTCTTCAAAGTAAAAGTTTCATCCAAAAACCAAATTAATAGAAAGAGAAGGATAGGCTAAGTACTTTCATTCATAGCTACCTTATTTTGAAGATCCTTCCTGAATGGATTTTTAAAATATAACATTTAATAATGGTAAAATTCCTTGATGTGAACCCAAATAATTCATTCAAACCCTATTTACACATTAAAAGTTTTTTTTCCTTTGAATGAAGGACCTTCATTCAAAGCTTTTCAACAATTAGTGTATTTCCAAACTCATTTTTGTGTTCCATATTGCAAGTGGGACAAACTATTTTGGAATCACCCTATCATAAAGTTTGAAGTGAAGGGGAATTTTCACAAATACAAGTCCTCTAAATCAAACTCCAACTAACCCTACTGATCTAATGTAGTTCCTAATTTTTGGATTACCTATACTCAAGCATTCACTCACTACCTCAATATTTGTACTTTAATGTCAATAATAATTCTCAATCCACTTGAGATAAATCTAAATATGGTTAGGATTGAACCCAAAATTTAAGTATTCAAATTCAAATTATTAGACTCTCATCCTTTCATAGTAATATTTATGAATTGACTTGGTACGCATTTGTGTGAGTTATTATGTCTTGATATTTAAAGGTATTTAATGAATAATTAATTGGTAAGTGACTACAAGAAGAAATCATTGGCACATATTTCAATTTCCAAGGGAAAAAGAATTAAAATCTACAACAAAATCATATAAGTCATTTACATGCTTGAAAATGTTGTCTCCAACCACAGGGGTTGACCTAGGAGAACTTGATCTTAAAAATTTGACAGTTTTCCCGAAGGTAGTTTAAATATTATCATTCTTACAAGAATTTAGATACTATATATCAGTCCACAAAGTAATTTTTACGAATCTATATTTTGTCAAGTTGATCTTGTGATTTACAAATAATTCCTAAACCTAAGATTAATTTTGTATGCTCAAGATTAAATCCAAAAGACTCAAAATCAATTTATAGTGAATTCTAAATCAATTATAATACAACTACATTCACCAATCATAGAACATTGAATTCTTATACTTAAACAACTAAATTTTAGACAACTTTTCATCATTAATATCATAAACTTAATACTCCTAATTTTTAAAGTTAGCATTTCAATTTATCAAGCCAACTACTTATTTAGATCTCAATTACTTATATAATGATTATTTATATTTATTTAATTAATCTAAACTATTCATTTATGATAAATTATTTCAGCCTATCTATACTCAACTCTCTTATCTAAATCAATGAGATCTGAATGGATTTAATTAATATTTTGTTCTACATAATTGATATTTTGATATGGAGTGGTTTGTTCCCTCTTATCTAAATCAATGAGATATGAACGAATTTAATTAATATTTTATTTTACATAATTTGATATTTTGATATGGAGTGGTTTGTTTCTTTTCAATATGACAAGAAAATGCATTAAATGGTTGACTTTAGGTTTAATAAAAGATTTCAAAACTACATATTAATTTTTTTTATAATTTCCAAATGTGGTGTCGCCCTCAGCGTCCTACTCAGATAACGAGCAACGCAAGGATTGTAATGGAAATCAGGGTAAGCTGGCTTGCCGTCATCCATTTGGGACGTCAGCACTGAATTATTTAACTGAGTACAACACGACTTGGGACGTCACAGTACAGCGATAAAATTCAACAAGCTCTGAAATAAAGAAATGGATCAATAATTCAATCGATGCATCTCTAAAAACAATAATTTTAATGAGTTGAAATTGTAAGCGGTCAATCAGAACTCCATACGGACCCCTTCACTCCCAAATTCCAAGTGTCGTACGCCCGGGCAGGACGCGGCGTCATTGAATTGCTTTATCTAAGAAGATTGATTCTGCAAATTAAATATTTTTTGTCAGGTCAAATCAAGCTTAGATTCTGCAAATTTAATGGTGGCAATTGGGTCCCTGTAAGAGGATGGTTTCGTTCAAAAGCGAACATTATATCCGTTGGTTGATTGATAGGATGATGGCAGACAAAATCAGGTCGAAAGTTGGGGAGACTGGATATTCCTTGCGTGGTGTTACGTGGGGAGAGGCCACATTTGGTTTCGCTGAGGTGGGGACTAAGGCGGCGGTGGCGGCGGAGAGTTTAGGGTGGCGGTGGACTCGGAGAAGGCCACCGAATTTAAGTTCATCGTTTGGCGCAAATCCGCATGTGAGAACGTTTCAATTGTTATGGATGTCCTCTGTGTGTGCTTCATGTTCACTTTCATGGCGGCGCCACTCCTGGCGACGATCAGAGACAACCTCAATCATGCGACTGAAATGTGCTCGGCCGGACGTCCACTTGTTGCGTGGCATAGCATCCAAAGTGGAGTGCCTTGTCACGAAAATACAGTCTGCCACCCTTTTTTTTGTATTAGAGATACTGAGAACACTATAAACTTTACATAGTAACATTGGCCCGCAGTACTACTGCCTGCCATGTAGAGAGTACTTGTTACCCCTTTACATTCTATAATTTTCTTTGTACCTTCTGGTTTCCCTTTACACAGTGTTTGTTGCCCCTTATTGCCTTTTACATTTTACATTGTATGGATTGTCATTTACATCAGATTTCTATACAATAAGTCACAGAACTACATAACAGCAGTAGTTCTTTTATACAATGTACCAAAAAAACCTGAATATGTAAAATCAATACGTACAAAACTAAATAGCATTAGAATGCCCATTG
>VDFB02201177.1:158684-215398 GCA_007258455.2 Sequoia sempervirens | reverse complement strand
ATTTTGAGTGTAACTATCCTCAATTTCACGTCCAAGGTCAACATTTCTTGATTTCAGAAAAAAAAAGTGGCCACTTAAGCCCCCTTTTTGGGAACCATCTTGGTGCACTTACCCTAAAATATTTTGGGTCAACATGGAAGAGACCTAAATTTCTTGACACTTTGCATCATCTCCAAAAGGAAAACACAAGATAAAGAAAAGATAAAGGATAATATTTTGGGTCAACATGGAAGATACCTAATTGTCTTGATGCATTGCGTCATCCCCAAAAGGAAAGCACAAGAAAAAAGATAAAGATAAAGGTTTATGACATAGAGAAGAATGTAGATACATATAGAGGAATGTCACAAATAGAGAAGTACATGAAACAAAATGGTACAAGGATATGACATTACACACATGTAATCACACGCATAACATGAAAAATAAAATAAAGGAAAGACTAGTAAGGCACATGCGAATCAACCTATAGTAGGTCGTCTACATCCCAATATTGTTCATCGTATACAGAAGGCAGACAACTGGCCAAAGGGACAACAACGAGTGCAACACTAGGGCAAGGCTATCTAATTCTTTCCCCCACTGAGTGCAAGACAAGAATGAGTCAAGGTAGGTGATGACAAAGAGCTCCTTACATTTTGAAATGATTTGCAATGAATGTAAAGCATGTAATAGTGAGAATATTATGATCTTACAACTATTACATGGAAAGGAGTGGAAGGACATGCTTTAAGGGATTATTTCTATGATTCAAACTTTTTAAATATTTTTTTTAAAGCATGACACTCATTAGTACTATGTTCAAAAACTCTATTATATCTATATAATGAGATGTGTTTGTGTTATTAGGATTTGGAAATTGTTTTTCTTGCATGGGTGGTAATGTAATAAATCCTTGGCTGAGAATTATATGTAAATTTCTTTTAGTTGTAGATGGTAGACAAAGGAATTTTAGTTTATTTAGTTTTTAAGGCCTTCATTGCTTGCTAGATTCACCAATTTATTGAGTTAGATGTTGAGGAGGACCTAAGATTATCCTATCATCCCTATCATCATTATGAGGCATTGGTTATTCTTTAGGAAGGAGCATATTTATATCAAGAGGAGGATCTTGATATCCTATCCCTTTAGTATCTTCAGTTGGTATTTGTTCTAAGAGTTGATAAATTTCATGTTCACTTGTTGTATCACATCATTGTTTACTTAAGATCATGAATCCTTTTCCATATTTCTCTTCTAGGTTAATGGGAGTGTTGGTCACTTTGTTAACATAATATTGATGTACTTGATTAGAGGAACTAGGATCATTGATTGTAGGGGGTTTAGGTTTATCTTGTGATTCATTTTCACAATGTAAATTTCTAAACATCTTAAGTGGTGGGATGGTAAGGGGTGTTGGTTGTTTCATGGAAGGATAAAAGGATGCATTAGTCTCAAGGTTGTTAAGGCAATCATTTATGAAGTTGTTCATGTTGTTATCATCTTCTCCAATGATGTTAAAATCACGAAGAGGACATGCATTAGGAGTTGATTGAGCATGAGTGAGTTCAATTTCATTAGGTTCACTTCCAAAATCATTGCTTGACACATCCACTAATGACTTCAAGGACATCCAAAGCTTACCAAAGCACATATCCATTTTGAAACACAATGTAATAACTTAGAATAAAATGTGTAAATGCAATTTTGAAATTAAGCAATGCATGAAATGAACCAAATGAAGCTAGATAAAATGAAATGAATGAAATAGAAACTCAGTACTGTAAACTAAAATAGAAATCTAAAAACAACAAACAAAAGCACATAAACAAGGTTTTTAATGTTGTAAAATGCAATTTTAGGTCTGACACGGGACTAAATCACCCAGAGGCGTGTATGAGTCCCAATTAGGGTTTTTGAAGGGTTAAAATGCTGAAAAATAGTCAACACAAAATTCCTAGAAGTCAAGTAAAACAACCTGTACTAGGACTAAATTGCCTAGACTTGGGCGTATGAGTCCTAGATTAGGGTTTTTGCACTATATTCAGTAAATTCTGAGTTAATGTTAGGTTTGCTAGTTTGTATGATGTCTTGACAATGTTAAATTATAGTTTTCAAATGAAATTCAATGATGCAAAATGCAAAAATGCAACCTCTATGCACTTTAACTAATGCAAGATTTAGAAGCCCTAAATACAAATTAACTAATGCAAGACCTAATGCAAAGTTAATGTAAGCTAGATCTAGGACTATGATGCACTGCAAATCATAAATAAGGTATCCAAAGGCTAGGTTCACCAAAATGAAACAAAGAAAATAGGGTTATGAGTGCTTCTATCATTTAGGAGATGTAACACACACAAGGGGGGCCCTATTTTGCGCTAGTTTCATTCAAAGAAACCTTAGAGATCTCAATCCATTGGTCCAAGTGAGAGAAGATATCTTCGATAAGGTCTCCTAGGGTGTGATTGAAAATAAATAAGGGGGTTCACCACTAAGAAAAGGCTTAGAATGACAAGAAATGAAAGTAACATGCAAAACCTAACTATATGACCTAGAAAATGAACTTAAATCAAGATAGAAAACTGGAGATAAACAAAGGTGCACCTAAAAATTGAAGATGCTTGAAACAAGGTCTGCAATCCTAAAATTATGAATTTTCAAGCACATTGGGACTCATACACTAGTAGGGGCAATTTAGTCCCAGTTTAGGGTTTTAGGTTGAAATTGAAATCTGCAACTGGTAAACCAGGATCTACAAAAAAGTCTAAAAACTGGTAAATTGGGACTCATACACCACAAGTGGAAATTTAGTCCTAGTATCAAGGTTGATCTAAAACTTTGGTATCCTCTAGTGATATTTTGTAGCTTCTCTCCCTTATGAACTCTGAGTTTGACTCTGAATTCCAACTTGTAGGTGACTTTTCGTGATCTTGCAAGAAAGGTGACAACTTTGACAACTTTCTCCAATATTGCTCTTCAATGGATCTTCAACCTAAATCTGCAAATCACACATCAAAGAGAGGGAATTTTTTTTTCTTGTTAGTGGATAGGGGTTTTCCTTAGTCAAACCCCATTTTGGTAATCAAACCTTGAAATGAAATCAAATAGAATGAAGGAATGATGAATGCACAAATAGGTTATGTTGCAAGTCACTAAAGCCTTGTAACAAAGGTTGAAATCTTGCATGAAATAGATAGTGTGAATGTAGATATTGAATCTTGATTGAATGCTATGTATCTTGACTTGAATGCTTGCTTGAATCATGAAAACCTACATCACAAATGTTAGCTCAAAAATGTGCACATGATGCATGATGACTTTGACATGATGCTTGAATCTTGAATTTAGCTCTAAATGCTTGATAATCAACTCTTGAGTGCTCTTGAATTGCTAGAATGCTTGAATTCTTATATCACACTTGCTCATTTAAATTGCTAGGAGAAAATATGTGAAATAACCTTGTATTTATACTTGTTTATGCCAAATTTCCAAAAATTACAACACTACAGGTCGACATCAGATCTTGGAGAATAAAATCTTGCCAAGAATTTGAAATAAAAATAGACCTTCCAAGCTAAGCGAGAATCATATACCAATTGTGGCATATGAGTCCTAGTAGGCTAGTATTGGGACACAAATTTCAAGAAATTCTAAATTTAATGCCAAATTCAAGACTAGGCCTCGAAACTTAGGTGGGACCCATATGCCCAAGGTGGAGTATGAGTCCCAGATCACTAAATTTGGGCCATACAATCCAAAATCATTAAATTATGATTGGTTATTAGATATTTTTTGGGATCATTCTTAGAAAGATGTATTAAATAAGGCTTGTGTATGCAAAATAGGACTAAAGAAGGCATAAAGAAGCCCAATTTTAGCACGGAGGGCCCAAATAAGTGTGAAAATTTAAAGGGATACATTTTTATAAATTACATGTAGAATGGTGCAAAAGGGATTGTTTGTAATTTTCTTTAACAACCCTAAAATGCAAGAAGTCATTAAGAAGCAATTTTGGCAAGTTGGTCACTTCATGTTTTGTGCTCTGGCATGGACACCGAATGCACTGAATGATGAATTTTTATCCCTCTCAAGCCCTAGGTGGATTTTCATCAAACAAACACCACCAAGATTATGGAATTCCATACCGCTCCTAATGGAGCCTTATGGGAAAGAAATTAGGGTCAATGATACCAAATCTACATCACCTCACTTTGATGCGAGAGTCCTGGTGTCAATATCCTTGGGAGTTGACATCCCTGATGAAGTGGAAATCAAAACAAAATTGGGAACATTTACCTGTGCCCTCAAAAGCCTAGGGGGTTTAAATGCTTGTTACCTATGTCGAAAAGAAGGCCACATCAGAAGAAACTACCCTTTAATTAGGAGGAAAAATAATGGAAATACTATGTTAAGGAAAAATGTAAACCTCCTCAGATTCCATTAGAGAAGATAATTTTGAGAAGACAAAATTCACAAGGGCACCAAGTGCACAATCCGCTCTAAGTGAAAACTAGAAATTTTCCCCCCCTATTCTCAAGGAAAATTCGAAGATAAGAATAACAACAATTTAAGTCTGGAAAACACCATTTCCTCCAAAGAGTACAATACTACTTCTGACAGGAAGTAGAAGCAATTTCAATATTTAATGGTTCAAGAACTCCATAAGCCCTTGCTAGAGACTAAAGATCAATGTATAAAAAATGATAATGAGGAATTAAATAATATCCTATTTTCTCCAAAAAAAATCAGTCGAACATTGAGAAATGGAATGCACAACAATTGGCTTTATAAAAAAAAAGACAAAACCCAACCCAAAGAGGCATAGCAGGAAGAATGAACCAAAATATTGAAAGGAAAACAAAGGAATTGGCTACCTATAATTCTAAAACACTCAGAATTGAAAAGTTGAATGACACAGTAGATGGTACCTTGGGAAATGAAAAAATAGAAGACAATCTAGATGGAAAAGAATCACCCTCACAAGTCAGAAGGCTTGTAAGTGAATTTGAGAGGCAGAATAACTACTCCACCACTCCTCTTGTTGATGTCGGTGAGTCAAGAATTATGGCCAACAACAAGTTAGATAAACCTAACACATTTGAAGGGGTCCAAGTAGTGCCTCCCCCCCCTCATCTAATATTTACTTAGTGAATGGTAATGAGAGGGTTGGGGAAATCATGATTTAGGACATCCACCCAGAACAAGGCCTATATGACTCTTCGGGCCCAAAGGATGAATCATTGTCTATTCTCAAGCTTGATGAAGTGGCACCTCCAGGAGTTTTGAAAGCATGCTCTGGGGTAGAATCTACATATAATATAAGAGGGTATACCACCAAGGATACCACATACGGGGAAGAGGCTCCCATGGAGTTAGTAGTGAAGAAAACTAAGAGATTGAGGAAGAAAGGAATGGGGACAAAAGGGACCTTGGGTAAGGACCTGGTCTCTAGCAAATGAAGGAAAAAAGGAAAAAGGATAGTGGAATTATCTCGATACCCACTACTAAAAGAGTAGAAATAGAGAACAAGCTGCCCAAGCATCTTGATAACTTTGAGTGACAGAGAGTCCCCCACCTAATAATCAAATGAATGGAAATTAACTGCATCTCTTGGAATGTACAAGGGGAATAGAATCCCCAGGTAGAAAACATATGGTGAGAAGGTTCCTAAATCAAAGGAAAGAGAAAGATGTAGTTCTCCTCCAAGAAGTGAAAGTAGTTGGGTTTGCATTGGAAACAACCATAAAACTAATTTAGGGTGAAGCCTCATAGTTTCCCACCAAACACGAGAGAGGGAAAGGAGGCTCTACCATCCTACTAGCCAAGAAATGGGTTCAGTTTGTAATTGACTTTGGGGTATCCCCCTATAATAGAGCAATGTGGGTCATCCTTCAAAAGGAGGAATCCAAATTTTGTATATGTTCCATATATGCACTAATGATTACAAAGACAAAGCACTTTTATGGAATTGGCTTTGCAATTTGCAAGAAATCCCTTGGGTCTTGGGGGGAGACTTCAACTTTGTAGAGAGAAGTGAAGATAAATGGGGAGGTACAGACCTAGATTGGAAGGGAAATGAAAATTTATTTTGGGAAAGGATGAAGGCCAAGAAGAAAATAGAAGATGAAGGAAAAAAAAAGAATGTTTTGGCATCTAGTTCACCTAGTGCAACTCATAAAAAGGGGGAAGAAGAATCTACTACAGGTTGGAAAAATTCTATTTGAATAAGGACTTCTTCTAAGTCTTGCCTATAAGGGAAGGTTGTAAAGTGGAGGTAATTCCATACACCCTCTATGACCACCATCTTATCAGGGTGAAGCTCTTCCTTAAAACTAGAAAAGCAAGAGTAAAAGGCTCTGGTGAGGGGTTCATGAACAACACTAGACTCCTTAAAGATGTTGATTGTAAGTGTGTCATTGATTCTCTGAGAAAAATCAACAAATGGATGTAGAAATGCTTAACTGCCATTGAAAGGTGGGAGTTGAGTGTGAAAGGATGGAAGAATCTTCCATACTATAGGAAGAAAAGAGCAATGGATAAGAGGAGGGAGGAAAACATACTACAAGAAAAACTACTTGATGCTAAAATATGCCTGCCAAAGTCACCAATGATGAATATCTGACTAACAAATTGTGCTCATCCAGAGATTCCTTGAGAAGAATACAAGCTGTTAAATTGAAAGGGCTAAAGGTAAGGTCCAAAATAAATTGGCTAGAAAATGAGGATAAAGGTTCTAAATTTTTCTTCAAATTCATCAAAGAGAGACAAATAGGAGGGAAGATTGAGCAAGTTTGGGCTAATGGCATGATTCTAATAGCCCAAGAAGATATAAGTAAGCAATTCTTTCAATTTTATGAGGCCTTGTTCACCTCTGATGGGGACAAGGATGGTAAAAACATGGCAAGGAACCATGTAAAGCACATTGTCCCCAAAAAAATCAGTGAGGTGGATGCAAAAAACTTGAGAAAAAAACATTTTAAAAGAGGAGATTAAACAAGCTATCCTGTCACTAAAAAATGATAAAACCTCTAGAATTGATGGACTCCAAGTTGCAGAATTTTACAAGGTTTTCATTGAGTGGATTTGTGATGATCTATACAAATTTACAATGAATCCCTAGAAAAAGGTTCACTGGGAAGAAATATCAACAAGGGGGTCATCAAGCTACTCCCTAAGGAAGGTGACCAAACATTGGTTAAAAACTAGAAGCCAATTACCCTCAATGTCTCTTACAAAATCTTGGCCAAAATACTAGCAAATAGATTTTCAAGCATGCTACCTTCCTTTGTTAATAACTTTCAAACTAGCTTCATAAAAGGTAGATATATTCTAGAGAACCTGATTACCAGTTGGGAGGCCATGGAATGGGTAAGGCAAACTAAACAAGAAATAACAATGCTTCTACTTGATTTTGAGAAAGCATATGATAGAGTTGAATGGGAATATGTGCTTATGGTTTTGGAGGCCTTTGGTTTTCCAAATACCTTATGTGTCATGGTTAAAAAATTGGTCAATGATGCAGTGGCTCAAGTAGATGTTAATGGAACCCTCACTAAAGAAATCACCTTGGGGAGATCCATAAGGCAGGGCTTCCCCTTGGCCCTTGTACTATTTGTAATAGCCTCAAATACTCTACATTACTTATTAAGGGATAATTGGTCCTCTCCAAGTGGTTAAAGGTATCACTCTCCCAAATAGCAATGAACTAATAAACACTCAATTCATTGATGGCACAACTATATTTTCTCAATTGGAAGAAAGGAATATGGTTAGCCTCATGGATAAATTACAAGTTCCTTCTATCAAGCATCAAGTGCCAAGATTGCTCTTGCCAAATCTTGTATGCTTGGTTGGTAGAGTTCACCTCCTGAATGGTTAAGGAACTTCAATCTGTAATGGGGAGGCCCTCATAAACTTGTAAGGTACCTTGGAATCCCCTTTTCCATTGAACCTAACTTGAAGGAAATGTGGAATAGGATTAAGGAAAAGATTGAAAAAAAAAATAGATAAGTGGAACAAGCAATACCTAACCTTGGCTGGTAGACTACAAATCTACCAAAAGATACTTTCGTCCTACTCCATTTACTTTTCCTCAATTTGGTTTTTTAGCGGCTCTCAAATCAATTATATACAAAAGCGAATAAGGAAGTTCTTGTGGTCAGATAGAAAAGGAAATAGGAAGAGACACTATGTAAAATGGGAATGGTGCTCCATTGCTAAATCTAGAGGAGGCTTAGGACTTAAATATCTAAGGCTACAAGGAATTTCTCTGGCCTCCAAATGGATCTTAGGTGCCTTAGAAGGGGATGAACCTTGGAAGGTCCTCATCAGGAAAAATATAATGAATTCAGTACCAAAATAGGGTAAAACTTGGAAGCTCCTCCCAATGTGTGATATTCTTAGTAATACCCACCCTATATCCCATGCAAGTTTGAATGTTTTTAAAACAATCTAGAAGGCTTAGGAAATGGTTAATAAAAACATTACCAACTACCACTTCATCAAGAATGAGAATATAACCATTATGGGACATAGGTCTATATGGTGGAACCTATAACATAAGGAAAGGCCATTAGCCTTAATTCAAGGTTGCTTAGCTAGAGCCTGGGCTCAGAAAGGAATCAAGTACTTTAATGACATCCTTAAGGATGGTTACTTAAAAATTTTGGATGAATTATGTTTGGAATTCAATCTCCCTCCAAGTAATTGGAGAACTTATACAGTGTTGAAAGAAGCTTGTAAAATTATGCGATTTCCAATAGAAGACTCAACTGATAGCTAGGAATACCTTGATTATCAATGGAATAATGGCAAACCACTACAGAAAATTAATGTTAAAATGATCTATTTCTCCCTAACTAAACAAATTGATATCACACAACATGTGAACCAAGTATGGAGTGTCAACCTCAATAATAAGCAATGGAAAAAAGTTTTTGAGAAGAACTGGAATCAGCAACTGGAACCCAAAAAGGCATGTTTTAGATGGCTTCTACTACTGCAGAGGCTTCCTTTTAAAACTAAGCAGAATGATATTGACCTTTGTAACCTATGTAGAGTCCCAGAATCTATTAACCACATTTTCTTTGAATCCATTTTTTCTAGTGAAATCTGGAAACTATTCTATAATGAAATGAATATATGGAAAAATGACAATAAGCCTTGCCCTGTAAAAACTCTATTTGAAGTTGATAACAAAATGGATAAAACTTGCTCTCTTTTCTGATTATGTTTATCCACTGAAATTCTTTGGACCATTTGGAAAGCCTGGAATGTTGATAAATTCAATGGGAGAAGGAGAGTGCTTACTGAGTCTTACAAAAGACTCACTCTTTACAATATTGCTATGCAGTTCTACATGACTGTTTAGATATCTAAGGACAAGTTTTGGAGGTTTTTGGAAAGTAAGACAATTGACAGTGACTATTAGGAGGCAGGTTTGGACACGTGTGGCAGGAGGGACACCTAGGACTTGAAGTCTTTCTAGAGACTCTCAAGGAATTCCAAAAAAGAGTTCAGACAAAAAGAAAGCAGCAAAGATGATAAAGCACCGGGTAGAAGGGGAATAAGGAAGCAATAACAACAGAAGAGCAAGAGGTGGTGCAGCCCAACACAGAGGTCTTCCTATAGGCACTGAAGGAATATCAGAAGGTTTTTAAGGAAAAGGTCTGAGCAAAAGGATCCAACATTGAAAGTCAAGGTATGCACAGGTTTGAAGACTTTACAGATGAAGAAATAGATGCAGCACAATCTCTTTTGACCATGAAGGACCGGGCACAGGAACCAGCTGATATTGAGCAAACTAATTCAAAGGAGTAGTTCTTGCAATGGGCATTCTAATGCTATTTAGCTTTGTATGTATTGACTGTACATATTCAGGTTTTTTTGGTACATTGTATATAAGAACTACTGCTGTTATGTAGTTCTGTGACTTATTGTATAGAAATCTGATGTAAATGACAATCCATACAATGTAAAATGTAAAAGGCAATAAGGGGCAACAAACACTGTGTAAAGGGAAACCAGAAGGTACAAAGAAAATTATAGAATGTAAAGGGGCAACAAGTACTCTCTACATGGCAGGCAGTAGTACTGCGGGCCAATGTTACTATGTAAAGTTTATAGTGTTCTCAGTATCTCTAATACATAAAAAAGGGTGGCAGACTGTATTTTCGTAACGTGACAAGGCACTCCACTTTGGATGCTATGCCACGCACCAAGTGGACGTCCGGCCGAGCACATTTCAGTCGCATGATTAAGGCTGTCTCTGATCGTCGCCAGGAGTGGCGCCGCCATGAAAGTGAACACGAAGCACACACAGAGGACATCCATAACAATTGAAACGTTCTCATACGCGGATTTGCGCCAAACGATGAACTTAAATTCGGTGGCCTTGTTCTCCGAGTCGACCGCCACCCTAAACTCTCCGCCGCCGCCGCCGCCGCCGCCTTAGTCCCTACCTCAGCGAAACCAAATGTGGCCTCTCCCCACGTAACACCACGCAAGGAATATCTAGTCTCCCCAACTTTCGACTTGATTTTGTCTGCCACCATCCTATCAATCAACGAACGGATATAATGTTCGCCTTTGAACGAAACCGTCCTCTTACAGGGACCCAATTGCCACCATTAAATTTGCAGAATCTAAGCTTGATTTGACCTGACAAAAAATATTTAATTTGCAGAATCAATCTTCTTAGATAAAGCAATTCAATGACGCCGCGTCCTGCCCGGGCGTACGACACTTGGAATTTGGGAGTGAAGGGGTCCGTATGGAGTTCTGATTGACCGCTTACAATTTCAACTCATTAAAATTATTGTTTTTAGAGATGCATCGATTGAATTATTGATCCATTTCTTTATTTCAGAGCTTGTTGAATTTTATCGCTGTACTGTGACGTCCCAAGTCGTGTTGTACTCAGTTAAATAATTCAGTGCTGACGTCCCAAATGGATGACGGCAAGCCAGCTTACCCTGATTTCCATTACAATCCTTGCGTGGCTCGTTATCTGAGTAGGACGCTGAGGGCGACACCACATTTGGAAATTATAAAAAAAATTAATATGTAGTTTTGAAATCTTTTATTAAACCTAAAGTCAACCATTTAATGCATTTTCTTGTCATATTGAAAAGAAACAAACCACTCCATATCAAAATATCAAATTATGTAAAATAAAATATTAATTAAATTCGTTCATATCTCATTGATTTAGATAAGAGGGAACAAACCACTCCATATCAAAATATCAATTATGTAGAACAAAATATTAATTAAATCCATTCAGATCTCATTGATTTAGATAAGAGAGTTGAGTATAGACAGGCTGAAATAATTTATCATAAATGAATAGTTTAGATTAATTAAATAAATATAAATAATCATTATATAAGTAATTGAGATCTAAATAAGTAGTTGGCTTGATAAATTGAAATGCTAACTTTAAAAATTAGGAGTATTAAGTTTATGATATTAATGATGAAAAGTTGTCTAAAATTTAGTTGTTTAAGTATAAGAATTCAATGTTCTATGATTGGTGAATGTAGTTGTATTATAATTGATTTAGAATTCACTATAAATTGATTTTGAGTCTTTTGGATTTAATCTTGAGCATACAAAATTAATCTTAGGTTTAGGAATTATTTGTAAATCACAAGATCAACTTGAAAAAATATAGATTCATAAAAATTACTTTGTGGACTGATATATAGTATCTAAATTCTTGTAAGAATGATAATATTTAAAATACCTTCGGGAAAACTGCCAAATTTTTAAGATCAAGTTCTCCTAGGTCAACCCCTGTGGTTGGAGACAACATTTTCAAGCATGTAAATGACTTATATGATTTTGTTGTAGATTTTAATTCTTTTTCCCTTGGAAATTGAAATATGTGCCAATGATTTCTTCTTGTAGTCACTTACCAATTAATTATTCATTAAATACCTTTAAATATCAAGACATAATAACTCACACAAATGCGTACCAAGTCAACTCATAAATATTACTATGAAAGGATGAGAGTCTAATAATTTGAATTTGAATACTTAAATTTTGGGTTCAATCCTAACCACATTTAGATTTATCTCAAGTGGATTGAGAATTATTATTGACATTAAAGTACAAATATTGAGGTAGTGAGTGAATGCTTGAGTATAGGTAATCCAAAAATTAGGAACTACATTAGATCAGTAGGGTTAGTTGGAGTTTGATTTAGAGGACTTGTATTTGTGAAAATTCCCCTTCACTTCAAACTTTATGATAGGGTGATTCCAAAATAGTTTGTCCCACTTGCAATATGGAACACAAAAATGAGTTTGGAAATACACTAATTGTTGAAAAGCTTTGAATGAAGGTCCTTCATTCAAAGGAAAAAAAAACTTTTAATGTGTAAATAGGGTTTGAATGAATTATTTGGGTTCACATCAAGGCCTTTTACCATTTTTAAATGTTATATTTTAAAAATCCATTTAGGAAGGATCTTCAAAATAAGGTACCTATGAATGAAAGTACTTAGCCTATCCTTCTCTTTCTATTAATTTGGTTTTTGGATGAAACTTTTACTTTGAAGAAAGGTTTGGACTATCAAATGGAGTCACCATGACTTAATATGTTTTATGATCATAGTCCTCAAAATAAACTCCTTAAAAAGTATAATTCATAACATATTTTATTTAATCATCATATTAATTTTCAATTTTCTTATGAACATAGGTCATTTAGAAAATATAAAGGTCTTTGTTTGACACGTATGAAAAAATTAAAAATATTAAAAAGAAATTTTAAATATATGTACTCTCTATATTGATGTCCTTGCTCCAACAAAAAAAAAAGATATTCAAATAAAATTATACATTATGACATAATATTACTCTAATTTGTGATTTTAAAATTAAAAATTAATAATACATTAAAAAATTATTAAAAATATGCACATCATAAATATTAGTGCTAATGATCTATATTTATGAAATTGTGTATTTTTCTTGTCTATTTTTTTTTTGTTGTGGCATAATATCACTCATTAAAAATATTAATTATAAAGTATAAAAAATAAATTATTAAATTTTTTAAAGTAAGAAAATAATTTTAAAATATTAATATTTTTAGAATGTAGACACAAAATCTAAAAAATTATTAGTTTGCATCATCTTCAAATTCTTAATGATTTATTTTTTATAAGTAACAAAAGATAAAACTTTGCTTAAAAATGTTAATTTGATTGTCCCACTTAGACCAAAAAGTGAGTAAGACTTTTATGGGATAATCCAAACATGACACATAACAACTCAAAATATATATTTGTAAGGAATAGGAATGGTCCAAAAAAATTCAAAATGTAGATTGATGGGGATATACAAATAGTACATTATTTTCTAAAAAATTCACTAAAGGATTCAACAATTTCTAGGGAGAGGAATCAAACATTGTATTAGATGAATATTTTAATGTTTATAAATAATAATTGAATATGTCAATTATCAACAAAGATCTCTTCTCTTTTGTACTTTGATCTTGGAAGTCTCAAGAGGGTGGTCATTCAAAGATCTTAAGGAATGACATAAATATTCAAGGGAAAATAATTGAAAAGACTTAACCAAGCTCTATTGACATAAAATAAAAACTAAATTGTTGTTATCAATTCATAGTTAGTGTGAAATTATAATTAGAGATCTTATATTGAAAAAAGAATGAGGAATTCACATTTGAAATGGACAAAGGATGAGTGATTAAACAATTATTTAAGTACTTTGTACTTTATACCCTCAAGTATATAGTAGAAATGGAAATAATTAATGCTTTAATAAATATCCTTGATAATTTTGAATTAAAATTATTAGAGTAGACATAGTTGTAAGATGGTTCCATTAACTCATTAAGGATAGGTTCATAAAAAAATTAAATGCAATAAGACAAAAGTAATTCGCATACACAAACAAATCTAGTTATATTCCTATAACTTGCAAGGCACAAATCCTTAATATGTTTTCCCACTACAAAAATAATAGATCATAATTCTAGGCATAACTTGAATGGCCTACTTGTAGAAGTTGTCAAACCCAACTTCAAAGTCCAAGAACACCTGCATGCAAGAATACCTATCACAAGGAAGAAAAAATGGAGAAAGAGAGAAAGAGATATTTTGCTCTGTGAAATTGAAAAAACTATATTCTCAACAACTGAATTAGCATAATTACATAAAAGATCAATCCTTAAGAAAGGAGATCAACAAAACCCTAAAAGGATAACACATTTAATAATTAATATAATTATTAAATGTCTTATTATGCAAACTAAGGTGAAATGTTAAGAAGGAGATAAAGGTAATTTAATTAACATGATTAAATTTAAACCTTTACTCTAACACTACTAATTTTTGAACTTTAACACAAGCATAAAAATGTGTACCTAGAAACTTTGGAAAATTCTTTGAAACACCCCAAATAAAATGTAGATAATTTAAGGTAAGATAAGCTTACCTATTATTTTAATTTTATTGTAAATGGATATTATAATTGAGTTTGCAATAATATAATTTCAAATACTACTTTATTCATACTCTTCAAAACTTTTGAATTGAATTATTTATACCAATGCGTTAATTTTCCTAATACTAATCCTTTTTTACAAAAGAAAATAACTTTTATATACCCTTCTAATTAGTTTCACTAATACCAACATAGAAGATAGTCACCTATACACACCCAAACACATCAAAAATCACTATATAGTAAAAAGGCATGCTAACTTCAATTGAATAACTAACACTTTTCTAATTACCTTATATTCTCAACAATACGATATCTTAATTAAAATGCTACTTAGGATAGAGCTTTTGATAGGACATAATTAGCTGAACTATAAACCCTTAAAATAGAGGATGCCAATTTGTAGGAAAGCTAATCATGCAAGATATTTCATTCCTATTTGATTACTCTCTCAAATATATTATCATTAAGAACATTACTGCTAATTATAATTATACACACTTAATAGATATTTTAGTAAGATTGAGCTTATGTCCAAACTTCTTACCACATTCTTCCACTTGAAATGAAACACCCCTCCAATTTGCTATGTTTTCTCTGACAGTTTAGATACATTGATAGACCATATTTTTTGTTATTGTTATTCTATCGCTAATAGTGGAGTGATGATAGATCTATATTGATGAGACGATACACTATATTGATGGTTTATGACATGCTTTATGTTAGTTTTAAGTGATTATTTGAGTGATTGATATATGCTCATTTGTATTTTAATTGATGTTGTAGTTCATTATTTTATTATGATATTGTATTGGTGAAGGGAACGAGATTGCATCACTCTCATGCGAGTGCCCTGCGATTCCGCGATTCTCTCTTCACAGTGTGTATGATTTATTATTTGGATACATGTACGACATATGCTTTGTTTGTAGGTTTGCAGGTATAGGACAATGACTTCACCTGGATTCACAAGTCTGAGCGTGTCCACTACCCAATAGTAATGTTGTTTAGGAGATAGTAACAGGTTTACCTAGTCAAACCTTTACCCTAGTTATAGTGTGTCGTCAGTCCATGTATTGGTCGTATTCTTTATCCATGTTTACCTTGTTATTTTATTTATTGTGCAAGGTTTATTTGTGAGAAATAATTTATAAATGTTATGATTGGTTATTTCATTAATCTGGATTATTGATGTTGAGGCTTTATAATTGATAAATTAATTAATTAAATTTATGTTATAAAGTGATTTTATTATTAGATTAAATTTGATTTGAAATAAATAAGTCATTTAAATTTCAAATGCATAATATCTGTAAAAGATCTTTGGAAATATTTGTGGTTGTTGTAGAAAAAGATATTTGTTCTGTAACTGGAAGCTAGAAGATTTTTATTATTGTTGTTTGAAAATTGATTCCCAGAGAGAATTATTGGGATTGATTAAAAGAGGTTATTTCACAGAAGGAAGAGATTATTATAAAAGTGGTTGAATTTGTTTTGGGTTGTTAAAATTTTGGAAATAGAAGCACTCGAAAAATTTGGGGGACCTAGTTTTTTGCATTTCTTTTGGTTCTGGAATATTTTTCTATTCTCTAGAAAGTGGTAATTCTCAGAAGAGGCTTTGGTAAAGTTGGAAATTAAAGGGGAAGCTCTACATCAAATTTTGAATCAACAAATCTTCTGGAACAGGTTCCTTATTACTTTTGTAAATTTAATTTGAAAAGGTTATTTAAAATATTATTGTTTTGCAAATTGGAAAGGTATCCTATAGAAAAGGATTTCATTGTTTGTAGAAGCTTTGTTATTTCTAAAATGATTGTTGAGAATATTTACAACCTCTGTAGAAAATATTTTAAATCCTCTGTTAAAATTGAGTTTTAGAAATGGATTTATACAGAAGAAAATTATAGTTAAATTTTAGAGCCTCTGTCGAGATTGAATTGAAATTGTAGAAAATTGTAATCCTCTGTGCTAAGATTATTTAAATCTTCTATGTAGAAAATTTTGTTAAAATTTTCCCTTTTGGACAATTGATATTAAATTAGATATATATATATATACATGTGCTTATATATATATATACACACATATTGCTGAAGGAAGTTCCTGATAAATTTTTATTTTGATGAAACCTTGTGAAAAATGGATCGAAATCCGTACGGCAATTGTTTTTGAAAATCACATGAGGAAATTATTTTTGTGTATGGGGGATACCCCACAGCCATACCCACTGGGGGTTGTGACTATTGTGGGAAGTGCCCTCCATAGTTTGGTGGAGGAAGTGTTGTCCACAGGCAACACATCCTCCATATGGGAGGACAATCGGCTGCTATGTGCAGTCGGTTGAGAATACAGTCGAGTCTATTATTTTCGTCTGCCCAATTCCATATGTGGTTTTCAATTTTTAAATGGATTTTATTTAATATATAATATATATTGTATAATATATATATATATATATTATATATAATATATATATTATACTTATTTTATATATATATATATTTAAATGTTTTTTTTTAAATAAATGCACAAGTCGTAATTTAATATGAAATAGTTTAAAAGAAAAAATGGATTTTGTTTTAAATGAAATGATTTTTCTTTTAAGGGAAATTGATTTTATAATTAAATAATATATATTTTTATATGTATATATAATTATATTTAATTATAATATATATATACATATTAAATATATTTATTTAATGGTTGTTATTGTGATAGGTGCATGCAAGCACGAATAGTTAACTTTAAATGATTGATCATTTTAATTGAGGAAATTGAGTTAATTAATATGAGTAGTTGTGAAACTGAAAGTTAAACATTTAGTTTATTTTTTTGTTGATTTATAAATTGGAATTATGTTTAAAGTACTTGTTATTGTTACTCTTTTTTAAGGAAAAAAATTAGTTGCGCTTATGTAGTGTTGCATCGTCCTCTAGGTTATGTGGCGGGGTTTTACACTTGGTATCAAAGCCTAAGTTTAAGCACTGGGAACTCTGGGATAATGTGGAAACCATTAAGTTGTTTGCGTAGGATTTAAGTTGTTTGTAATGAATTCCTTTATACCGGATTGTAGATTGGAGATTGGATCCTTCCACACTACCATTGATCTCCTCATTATACTGTTGGGGTCATATGACATTGTCTTAGGGATGGATTGGCTCGAGGCTCATAGGGCCAGGATTGATTGTCGACGCAAGTTGATACGATGTATTGATGCATCTGGTAGTGAGATTGAGTTATTAGGGGTTCAAAGACCTATATCATTGAGGATGATTTCGGCTATGCAGCTGAGAAGATGTGTTTGTCAGGGATGTTAGTTATTTGTTGTGACAGTAGATGACTTGGAGATGGGTGATAGAGAGGAGAAGGCTTCTATAGATAGCCATCCCATACTTCAGCAATATATAGATGTTTTCCCCAATGAGATTCCAGGGATGCCACTTCAACGTGACATAGACTTCAAGGTTGATCTTTTACCTAGTTCTGAACCCATTTCATGAGCCATATTGTATGACGACTTAGGAGCTTAAGGAGCTCTGCTTGTAGCTTGAGGAGTTGTTAGAGAAGGGTTTCATTCACCCTATTGTTTCACCTTGGGGAGCACCTGTGATTTTCGTGAAGAAGAAGGATGGTTCTCTTCATCTGTGCATAGACTACCATTAGCTAAATAAGGTCACCATTAGGAACTGAAATCCCCTACCTAGATCGATGATTTGTTTGATCTGGTCAAAGGTGCTACAGTCTTTTCAAAGATTGATCTTAAGACAGGATACCATCAACTGCATATTGTGGAGTCTAACATTCATAAGACAGCCTTTCACACACGTTACGGTCACTACGAGTTTATTGTGGTACCGTTTGGGTTGATGAATGCGCCATTTGTATTCATGAGCCTGATGAACAGGTCTTTCGCATGTACCTAGATAGGTTTGTAGTTGTATTCCTTGATGACATATTGATCTATTCTAGGACAGTTGAGGAGCATGAGGAACATTTGAGGCAAGTTTTGCAATGTTTGAGGGATAATCAGTTATACGCCAACCTGTCCAAATGCGAGTTCTTCAAGACTAAGGTCAAGTACCTTGGACATGTTATATCAGGAGAGGGCATTGCAGTGGGTCCGACGAAGATCCAAGCGATCATAGATTGGCTTGCGCCCAAGAATGTGGCAGAGATACGTAGTTTCGTGGGACTAGAAGGTTACTACAGGTGTTTTGTTCAGGAATTTTCTAGGATAGGACATCCTATTACTTCTCTTCAGAGAAAAGGGAAGTTCGTTTGGTCAAAGCAGAGTGAGGCTGCATTTCAGACATTGAAGGAGAGGTTGACCAGCGCAGCAATCCTTACGATACCTTATCCTACAAAAGACTTTGTTATATGTATAGATGCATCTTTGGAGGGGTTAGGAGCAGTATTGATGCAGGATGGTTGATTCATTGCGTATGAGTCACACAGCTCAAGGATCATGAGTTGAACTACCCCACGCATGATCTTGAGCTAGCTACAGTGGTAAATGCTTTGAATCGGTGGAGACATTTCTTATTGGGGCACCATTTTAAGTTACATAGTGATCATTGGAGTCTATAGTACATCTTCACGCAACCTAACCTTAATGCTAGGAAAAGGCGATGGATGGAGTCTCTATGTGAGTATGACTTCAAGGTGAAGTACATCCAGGGGAAGGAAAATGTAGTGGCTGAGGCTCTCAGCAGACGAAGGCACGAGCTATTTGAGTTAACTCTTACTGTGGATTTGAGGAACCAGATTCTTACTACACTTCTTATAGAAAGCTGGTATCATGAGGTGAGATCTGAGATTGAGTCAGGTAGGACTCTGGAGGGCAGGTACTTAGGATATTCTCTAGAGATAGATGGGTTACTGAGATACATGGGACGTATATATATTCCATCTTCTGAAGGTCTTCGTACCTTAATTTTGACAAAGGCACATTGGGCATCATATTCCGCTCATCTAGGAGTGAAGAAGATGTATGACGTTTTGCAACCACTTTATTTTTGGGCAAGTATTAAGCGAGATATCGCTGATTATGTATCATGGTGTTTGGAGTGTCAACGAGTTAAGGCTAAACGCCAACATTCGGCTGGTCTTCTACAGCCTCATTTGTTTCCTATGTGGAAAAGGGATATCATTTCATTAGATTTTATTGTTGGGTTACCCAACTCTTCGTGACGACACGATGCTATTATGGTGAGGGTAGATAGGTTGACGAAGGTAGCACACTTCTTAGCTACCTGTTCCTCCTATAATGCATTGCCAGTTGCAAGGGTGTTCATGGAGGACATTGTGAAGTTGCATGGTATTCCTCATCGGATTATTTCTGACAGGGATCATGTGTTTACTTCAGCTCTTTGGACATCATTACATCATGCTATGGGGACACAGTTGAACTTTAGTTTAGTGTATCACCCTGTGACAAATGGATAGACTGAGAGGGTCAATCAAATCCTTGAGGATATGCTATGCATGTATGTCATGGACTAGCAGACACGATGGGAGGACTATCTCTATCTTGTAGAGTTTGCATATAACAATGGGTTTCAGAGTTCTATTGGCATGGCACCCTTTCCGGCATTGTATGGAAGACCATGTCAAAATCCTTTAAGTTGGGACAGGTTGGAGGATAATATTTTATTGGGTCCTGATATGCTTCAGGATATGGAGCAGCAGGTGGTTCGAATCTGGGAGCATTTGGTAGCTGCACAGTATAGGCAGAAGAAGTATGCAAATGCACATCGTGTGGATCACCAGTTTGTTGTAGGTGACCGAGTCTTTAGTGAGTGTGTCTGTGAAAGAGTCTAATATGTTATGGAAAGGGTTCTAATCTCGCACCTCACTTTTTTGGGCCTTTTGAGATACTAGAGGAGATTGGGCTAGTTGCTTACTGCCTAGTCTCTCGCGCATCCATGACATGTTCCATGTTTCTATACTTAGACCTTACCACCTTGACATTTCTTACATCCTTGACTGGACTACCTTATAGGTAGAGGACGAGCAACTAGTTTTGGAGCTCATGGCTGTTACACAACACAGGAGACTCGCCCTCAGGGTTCGACATATTAAGCAGGTGAGGGTCCAATGGGATCCTAGAGATGACACTTCTGCTACATGGGAGGATGCTACCAGGATGAGGGAGGTCTATCCTTATTTGTTTGCAGGCTTCCAGGTGTAAGCCTGATCCTAGGGGGGAGGATGTAACACCCCTCTGATTTTCTATGTTTTCTCTGATAGTTGAGATATGTTGATAGACCATATTTTATGTTATTGCTATTCTATTGCTAACAGTGGAGTGATGATAGATCTATATTGATGAGATGCTACACTATATTGATGGTTTATGACATGCTTTATGTTAGTTTTAAGTGATTATTTGAGTGATTGATATATGCTTATCTGTATTTTAATTGATGTTGTAGTTCATAAGTTTATTATGATACTGTATTGGTGAAGGGAACGAGATTGCATCACTCGCATGTGAGTGCCCTACGATTCTGTGATTCTCTCTTCACAGTCTGTATGATTTATTATCTAGATACATGTATGACATATGCTTTGTTTGTAGGTTTGCAGGTACAAGACAATGGCTTAACCTAGATTCACAGGTCTGAGCATGTCCACTACCCAAAAGTAATGTTGATTGGGAGATAGTAACGGATTTTCCTAGTCAAGCCTTTACCCTAGTTACAGTGTGTCGTCAGTCCATGTATTGGTTGTATTCTTTATACACGTTTGCCTTGTTATTTTATTTATTGTGCAAGGTTTATTTGTGAGGAATAATTTATAAATGTTATGATTGGTTATTTAATTTATCTAGATTATTGATGTTGAGGCTTTATAATTGATAAATTAATTAATTTAATTTATGTTATAAAGTGATTTTATTATTAGATTAGATTTGATTTGAAATTTAAATAAGTTTTTGATAAAGGAAAAAACGTGTTTTATAGGGACCCGAAACCATAGAGAATACAGAAAATAAAAAGATTAAGCATTAAAGTATCCAAAACAAAAAGGATACAAAAAGAAAAGAGCCAAGAAAGCACAGCAGCCCCCAACCCAAGGCCAGCAAGGGCCACCAAAAAAGTCCAACTAAAAAACAAACTAGCAACAGAAACAACCCCTAGCTAAACTAGGGAGTTTTGAGCATCAACAACCTCAGCTTCGAGAATGTGCATGTCTTGGGTACACTTTTTTAGGGCCTGAACCATCTAGGGCGTAGTAGGCTCCTTCCTCTTCAAATTAGCTCTCGTCCTCTTCGAAATTCCAGTGTCCTCAGTCCTACTTTTGTCCTTTTCAGCTTCCAAATCGATTTGAAATAAATAATTTATTTAAATTTCAAATGCATAATATCTGTAAAATATCTTTGGAAATATCTATGGTTGTTGTAGAAAAGATATTTTTTTTGTAACTGGAAGTTAGAAGATTTTTATTACTATTGTTTGAAAATTGATTCCCCGAGAGAATTATTGGGATTGATTAAAAGAGGTTATTTCACGGAAGGAAGAGATTATTCTGAAAGTGGTTAAATTTTTTTTGGGTTGTTAAAATTTTGGAAATAGAAGCTCTCGAAAAATTTGGGGGATCTAGTTTGTTGCATTTCTTTTGGTTCTGGATTATTTTTTTGTTCTCTAGAAAGTGGTCATTCTGGTAAGAGGCTTTGGAAAAGTTGGAAATTAAAGCGGAAGCTCTGCATCAAATTTCGAATCAACAAATCTTCTAGAACAGGTTCCTTATTGCTTTTGTAAATTTAATTTGAAAAGGTTATTTAAAATATTATTGTTTTGCAAATTGGAAAGCTATCCTGTAGAAGAAGATTTCATTGTTTGTAGAAGCTTTGTTTTTTTTAAAACGATTGCTGAGAATATTTACAGCCTCTGTAGAAAATGTTTTAAATCCTCTATTAAAATTGAGTTTTAGAAATGGATTTATACAAAAGAAAATTATAGTTAAATTTTAGAGCCTCTGTCGAGTTTGAATTAAAACTATAGAAAATTATGATCCTCTATGCTAAGATTATTTAAATCTTCTCTGTAGAAAATTTTGTTAAAATTTTCCCTTCTGGACAATTGATATTAAATTAGATATATATATATATTGCTAAAGGAAGTTCCTGATAAATTTTTATTTTGATGAAACCCTGTGAAAACCGGATTGAAATCCGTACGGCAATTGTTTTTGAAAATCGCATGAGGAAATTGTTTCTGTGTATGGGGGATACCCCACAGCCATACCCACTGGGGGGTGTGACTACTGTGGGTAGCGCCCTCCATAGTTTGGTGGAGGAAGCGTTGTCCACAAGCAGCACATTCTCCATATGGGAGGATAGTCGGCTGCTATGTGCAGTCGGCTATGAATACAAGCAAGTCTTTTATTTTCATCTACCGAATTCCATATGTGGTTTTTGATTTTTAAATGGCTTTTATTTAATATATAATCTATATTGTATATAATATATATTATATATAATATATATAATATATAATATATATAATATATAATATATATAATATATAATATATATAATATATATGTTATACTGATTTTATATATATATATATATATATATATATATACTTATTTAAATGTTTTTTTAAATAAATGCACAAGTAGTAATTTAATATGAAATAGTTTAAAAGAAAAAAAAGGATTTTGTTTTAAATGAAATGATTTTTATTTTAAGGGAAATTGATTTTATAATTAAATAATATATATTTTTTATACATGTATATATAATTATATTTAATTATATATATATATATATATGTATGTATGTATGTATGTATGTATGTACATATTAAATATATTTATTTAATGGTTGTTATTGTGATAGGTGCATGCAAGCACGAATAGTTAACTTTAAATGTTTGATAATTTTAACTGAGAAAATTGAGTTAATTATTATGAGTAGTTGTTAAACTGAAAGTTAAACATTTAGTTTAATTCGTTGTTGATTTATAAATTGGAATTATGTTTAAATGATGTATTTTAAATATGAGTTATTGATTTATTTGGATTTAGGAAATCCTAATGGTAGTTTATTTAATGACTTGAGTGACTTATTTTAATTGCATATTCTTCTGTAATTGTGTATTGGGGGGATATTTGTTATTGTGAAAATGTAAGTCTTCCAGAGATTGTAAATTGTGAAAGGGTTGTTGTGTCTTTTGTTCACCCTTTGAGAATTCCTTGGGTAGTGCACGTAGTTGGGATTCACTATTTGACATCCGTAGGGATGTGTCACTTCTTGAGTTATGGTGGTAATTTGTTATCAGTCTTAGTGCACTGTCTACCCTTGGGTTGTGGAATAAGTATATTGTGTTTTCAATAGGGGAGTGGCTTTCAATGAGGGCCAGCACACAAAGTGGTGTCAAGACAACTCGTATGAGAGTCAGTTTAATCAGTGGAAATTAAATAACCTATATTAGGGGAAAAGATACCTTAATACATTTAACTTGATAATTTAGCCTTGCTCATTTTCTCAAGGGATTTTATTAGACTTTAGATGAGTCGGAAAGGCCTGGAATGGCAAGATTGTTATCTTGTCTTCTTGAGAGATAATTGATTCCGCACTGGTATGCATGTGGGGCCGAAGTTCATGAGAGGTTACCAGGATAACCCAAGATGGGGCCTGGGACCTAGGAAGATCTCCTAAGGATAACCAATGCAAACTTTGTGATGACACTCCTCCTATGACAACAGTCAGTTTGTATTGTATAGTGGATGTACTTGATTCAGTGGTTCTAGAAGCAATGTAACCTTATGCTATGTGTTTACTAGTACAGTGTTGTTTTGTATGTTGCCTATGTCTAGACGTAGTAGGTATGTCTTGGTTTCCTTTTACTATCTCCTAGCATGGGGGTTGGGCCTATAGGTACCACATGGATGGGTGGATTGTGCACCTTACACTGTTGGGCTTTCTCTACTTGTTCATGATGGCTGGATCTTCCAGTTCAGAGAGCTCATGTGTATCTGTAGATATATTACTTCTCTTATGTTCATTGTATCAGTGGGACTCTATGTATTTATACTCCTCATTTGTAATCAAGGAGGATCCGTGTATTTTGTAATTGTAACATTTTGTATGATCTACCTCATCTTGGAGATGAGCTTGTAATGGTATATTGACTTAACGTAATCTTTGGAAGAATTCATTATTGTACTTTGTATATTATGCAATGGGTTAATGCTTTGATGTATGTTGTTTATGATGAGTTAATTTCATAATCCATGGTTAAATTAATTTTTCCAATTTTGGGATTCACATGTAGACGTGTTGTGTGGCCTAGAGGATGTATGTGTTTAGAGTAGATTACTTTACTTGTTATTGTTACTCTTTTTTAAGGAAAAAATTAGTTGTGGTTCTGTAGTGTTGCATCGTCCTCTAGGTTACGTGGCGGGGTTTTACACTTGGTATCGGAGCCTAGGTTTAAGCACTGGGAACTCTGGGATAATGTGGAAACCATTAAGTTGTTTATGTAGGATTTAAGTTGTTTGCAGTGCATTCCTTTGTACCGGATTGTAGATTGGAGATTGGATCCTTCCACACTACCGTTCACCTCCGCATTATACCATTGGGGTCATATGACATTGTCTTAGGGATGGATTGGCTCGAGGCTCATAGGACCATGGTTGATTGTCGACACAAGTCAATACGATGTATTGATGCATCTAGTAGTGAGATTGAGTTAGTAGGGGTTCAGAGACCTATATCATTGAGGATTATTTCGGTTATGCAGCAAAGAAGATGTGTTCATTAGGGATGTCAGTTATTTGTTGTGATAGTAGATGACTTGGAGATGGGTGATAGAGAGGAGAAGGCTTCTATAGATAGTCACCCCATACTTTAGTAGTATGTAGATGTTTTCCTCGATGAGATTCTAGGGATGCCACCTCAGCGTGACATAGACTTCAAGGTTGATCTTTTACTTGGTTTTGAACCCATTTCACGAGCCCCATACCGTATGATGACTTAGTAGCTTAAGGAGCTCTGCTTGTAGCTTGAGGATTTGTTAGAGAATGGTTTAATTTTCCCAAGTGTTTCACCTTGGGGAGCACCTATGATTTTCGTGAAAAAGAAGGATGGTTCTCTTCATTTGTGCATAGACTATTGTCAGCTAAATAAGGTCACCATCAGGAACCGATATCCCCTACCTAGGATTGATTTGTTTGATTAGGTCAAAGGTGCTACGGTATTTTCAAAGATCAATCTTAAGTCGGGATACCATCAACTACATATTGTGGAGTCTAACATTCATAAGACAGCCTTTCACACACGTTATAGTCACTATGAGTTTATAGTGGTACCGTTCGGGTTGATGAATGTGCCATCTGTATTCATGAGCCTGATGAACTGGTCTTTTGCACGTACCTAGATAGGTTTGTAGTTGTATTCCTCGAAGAAATATTGATCTATTCTAGGATAGTTGAGGAGCATGAGGAACATTTGAGGCAGGTTTTGCAATGTTTGAGGGATAATCAGTTATATGCCAACCTGTCCAAATGCGAGTTCTTCAAGACTAAGGTCAAGTACCTTGGACATGTTATATCAGGAGAGGGCATTGCAGTGGGTCTGGCGAAGATCCAGGCAATCATAGATTGGCCTATGCCCACGAATGTGGCAGAGATACATAGTTTAATGGGACTAGAAGGTTACTACAAGCGTTTTGTTCAGGACTTTTCTAGGGTAGGACATCCTATCACTTCTCTTTAGAGGAAAGGGAAGAAGTTCATTTGGTTAGAGCAAAGCGAGGCTGCATTTCAGACATTGAATTAGAGGTTGACCAACACACCGATCCTTGCAATACCTGATCCTACAGGAGACTTTGTTATATGTGCAAATGCATCTTTGGAGGGGTCAAGAGCAGTATTGATGCAGGATGGTTAAGTCATTGTGTATTAGTCACGCAAGGTCAAGGATCATGAGTTGAACTACCCCACGCATGATCTTGAGTTAGCTGCAATGGTACATGCTTTGACTCAATGGAGACATTTCTTATTGGGCATCATTTTGAGTTACACAGTGACCATCAGAGTCTACAGTACATCTTCACGCAACCTAACCTTAATACTAGGCAAAGGCAATGGATGGAGTTTCTCCGCGAGTATGACTTCGAGGTGAAGTACATCTAGGGGAAGGAAAACGTAGTTTCTGACACTCTCAGCAGACGGAGGCACGAGCTATCTGAGTTGACTCTTACTGTGGATTTGAGGAGCAAGATTCTTACCACACTTCTTACAAAAAGCTAGTATTAGGAGGTGAGATCTGAGATTGAGTCAGGCAGGACTCTGGAGGGCAAGTACTCAGGATATTCTCTAGAGATAGATGGGTTACTGAGATACATGGAATGTATATTTTCCATCTTTTGAAGGTCTTCATACCTTAATTTTGACAGAGGCACATCAGGCACCATATTTTGCTTATCCACGAGTGAAGAAGATGTATGTCGATTTGTGACCGCTTTATTTTTGGGCAAGTATGAAGTGAGATATCATTGATTATGTATCACGGTGTTTGGAGTGTCAATGAGTTAAGGCTGAACGCCAACATTTGGTTGGTCTTCTATAGCCTCATTTGGTTCTTGAGTGGAAATGGGATATCATTTCATTGGATTTCATTGTTGGGTTACCCAACTCTTCATGATGACACGATGCTATTATGGTGACGGTAGATAGGTTGACAAAGGTAGCACACTTCTCAACTATCTGTTTCTCCTATATTGTTTCTTCAGTTCCTAGAGTGTTCATGGAGGACATTGTGGAGTTGCATGGTATTCCTCGTTAGATTATTTCTGACAAGGATCCTGTGTTTACTTCAACTCTTCAGACATCATTACAACATGCTATGGGGACACAGTTGAACTTTAGTTCAGCATATTACCCTGAGATAGATGGACAGACCAAGAGGGACAATCCTTAATTCTTCGTAGGCTTCCAGGAGTAAGCCTGATCCTAGGGGGAGGATGTAACACCCCTTCGATTTGCTATGTTTTCTCTAACAGTTCAAATACATTGATAGACTATATTTTATGTTATTGTTATTCTATCGTTGACAGTGGAGTGATGATAGATCTATATTGATGAGATGCTACACTATATTGATGGTTTATGACATGCTTTATGTTAGTTTTTAGTGATTATTTGAGTGATTGATATATTATCATCTATATTTTAATTGATGTTGTAGTTCGTTAGTTTATTATGGTACTGTATTGGTGAAGGGAACAGGCGAGTGCCCTGCGATTCCATGATTCTCTCTTCACGGTGTGTATGATTTATTATCTGGATACATGTACGACATATTCTTTGTTCGTAGGTTTGTAGGTACATGACAATGACTTCACCTGGCTTCACAGGTCTGAGCATGTCCACTACCCAACAGTAATGTTGATTGGGAGATAGTAACAGGTTTACCTAGTCAAACTTTTACCCTAGTTGCAATGTGTCGTCAGTCCATGTATTGGTTGTATTCTTTATCCATGTTTTCCTTTTTATTTTATTTATTATGCAAGGTTTATTTGTGAGAATTAATTTATAAATGTTATGATTGCTTATTTAATTAATCTAGATTATTCATGTTGAGGCTTTATAATTGATAAATTAATTAATTTAATTTATGTTATAAAGTGATTTTATTATTAGATTAAATTTGATTTGAAATAAATAAATTTTTGATAAAGGAAAAAATGGGTTTTACAGGGACCCGAAACCACAGAGAATACAAAAAATAAAAAGATTAAGCGTTAAAGTATTGAAAACAAAAAGGCTACGAAAAGAAAAGAGCTAAGAAAGCACAACCCCCAACCCAAGGCCAACAAGGGCCACCAGAAAAAGCCCAACAAAAAAAAAAATAGCAACAGAAACAACCGCTAGCTAAACTAAGGAGTTTAGAGCATCAACAACCTCAGCTTCGAGAATGTGCATGTCCTGGGTACACTTTTTTAGGCCCTGAACCATCTGGGGCGTAGTAGGCTCCTTCCTCTTCAGATTAACTCTTATCCTCTACAAAAATTTAGCGTCCTCAGTCCTACTTTTGTCCATTTCAGCTTCCAAATCAATTTGAAATAAATAAGCTATTTAAATTTCAAATGAATAATATCTGTAAAAGATCTTTGGAAATATTTGTGGTTGTTGTAGAAAAGATATTTGTTTTGTAACTGGAAGTTAGAAGATTTTTATTACTATTGTTTGAAAATTGATTCTCGGAGAGAATTATTGGGATTGATTAAAAGAGGTTATTTCATGGAAGGAAGAGATTATTTTGAAAGTGGTTGAATTTGTTTTGGGTTGTTAAAATTTTGGAAATAGAAGCTCTCAAAAAATTTGGAGGATTTAGTTTGTTGCATTTCTTTTGGTTCTAGATTATTTTTCTGTTTTCTGGAAAGTGGTAATTCTGGGAAGAGGCATTGGCAAAGTTGGAAATTAAAGGGGAAGCTTTGCATCAAATTTTGAATCAACAAATCTTTTGGAACATGTTCCTTATTTCTTTTGTAAATTTAATTTGAAAAGGTTATTTAAAATATTATTGTTTTGCAAATTGGAAAGGTATCATGTAAAAGAGGATTTCATTGTTTGTAGAAGCTTTTTTTTTTTAAAACGATTGTCGAGAATATTTACAACTTCTATAGAAAATGTTCTAAATCCTCTATTAAAATTGAGTTTTAGAAATGGATTTATACAAAAGAAAATTATAGTTAAATTTTAGAGCCTCTATTGAGATTGAATCGAAACTGTAGAAAATTGTAATCCTCTGTGCTAAGATTATTTAAATCTTCTATGTAGAAAATTTTGTTAAAATTTTCCCTTTTAGACAATTGATATTAAATTAGATATATATATATATATACGAATATATATACATGTGCTTATATATATATATATATATATATTGCTGAAGGAAGTTCCTGATAAATTTTTATTTTGATGAAACCCTGTGAAAACCGGATCAAAATCCGTACGGTGATTGTTTTTGAAAATAACATGAGGAAATTGGTTTTGTGTATGGGGGATACCCCACAGCCATACCCATTGGGGGGTGCGAATGTTGTGGGCAACGCCCTCCACAGTTTGGTGGAGGAAGCGCTATCCACAGGCAGCGCATCCTCCATATGGGAGGACAGTCGGCTACTATGTGAAGTTGGTTGTGAATACAGTCGAGTCTATTATCTTTGGTCCGCCCAATTCCATATGTGGTTTTCAATTTTTAAATGGCTTTTATTTAATATATAATATATATATTGTATATAATATATGTATATTATTTATAATATATATATTATACTGATTATATATATATATTTATTTATTTAAATGCTTTTTTAAATGAATGCACAAGTAGTAATTTAATATGAAATAGTTTAAAAGAAAAAAAATGGATTTTGTTTTAAATGAAATGATTTTTCTTTTAAGAGAAATTGATTTTATAATTAAATAATATATATTTTTATATGTATATATAATTATATTTAATTATATATATATATATATATTAGATATATTTATTTAATGGTTGTTATTGTGATAGGTGCATGGAAGCACGAATAGTTAACTTTAAATGGTTGATTATTTTAATTGAGAAAATTGAGTTAATTATTATGAGTAGTTGTGAAATTGAAAGTTAAACATTTAGTTTAATTCGTTGTTGATTTATAAATTAGAATTATGTTTAAATGATGTATTTTAAATATGAGTTATTGATTTATTTGGATTTAGGAAATCCTAATGGTAGTTTATTTAATTACTTGAGTTAATTATTTTAATTGCGTATTCTTTTGTAATTTTGTATTGGGGGGATATTTGTTATTGTGAAAATGTAAGTCTTCCAAAGATTGTAAATTGTGAAAGGGTTGTTGTGTCTTTTGTTCACCCTTTGAGAATTCATTGGATAGTGCACGTAGTTGGGATTCAGTATTTGGCATTCGTAGGGATGTGTCACCTCTTGAGTTATGGTGGTTATTTGTTATTAGTTTTAGTGCATTGTCTACCCTTGGACTGTGGAATAAGTATATTGTGTTGTCAATAGGGGAGTGGCTTTCAATGGGGGCAGTACACAAAGTGGTGTCAGAACAACTCGTATGAGAGTCAGTTTAATTAGTGGAAATTAAATAACCTATAGTAGGGGAAAGGGTAGCTTAATACATTTAACTTGATAATTTAGCCTCGCTCATTGGCTCAAAGGCTTGTATTAGACTTGAGATGAGTCGAGAAGGCTTGGAATGGCAACATCGTTATTTTGTCTTCTCGAAAGATAATCGATTCCACACTGGTATGCATGTGGGGATGGAGTTCGTGAGAGGTTACCAAGATAACCCAGGATGGGGTCCAGGACATAGGAAGATCTCCTAAGGATAACCAATGCAAACTTTGTGATGACACTCCTCCTATGACAACAGTTGGTTTGTATTGTATAGTGGATGTACTTGATTCAGTGGTTCTGGAAGCAATGTAACCTTATATTATGTGTTTATTGATATAGTGTTGTTTTGTATGTTGCCTATGTCTAGAGGTAGTAGGTTTGTCTTGGTTGCCTTTTACTATCTCCTAGCATGGGGGTTGGGCCTATGGGTAGCACATGGCTAGGTGGATCGTGCACCTTACATTGTTGGGCTTTCTCTGCTTGTTCGTGATGGCGGGATCTTCCAGTTTGGAAATCTCGTGTGTATCTGTGGATATGTTACTTCTCTTATGTTCATTGTATCAGTGGGACTCTATGTATTTATACTCCTCATTTATAATCGAGGAGGATCCATGTATTTTTTAATTGTAACGTTTTGTATGATCTAACTCATCTTGGAGATGAGCTTGTAATGGTATATTGACTTAATGTAATCTTTGGAAGAATTCATTATTGTACTTTGTATATTATGCAATGGGTTAATGCTTTGATGTATGTTGTTTATGATGAGTTAATTTCATATGCTATGGTTAAATTAATTTTGTAAGTTTTGAGATTCACATGTAGACGTGTTGTGTGGCCTAGAGGATGTATGTGTTTAGAGTAGATTACTTTACTTGTTATTGTTACTCTTTTTTAAGGAAAAAAATTAGTTGCGCTTCTGTAGTGTTGCATAGTCCTCTAGGTTACGTGGCGGGGTTTTACATGAAACTACCACCATTAATATTTTAAAAGAGTAATTTGCCATCCTTTCAGCATCTCTTCCCGTGATGTTTTAGCTTTTGCCTTGTTTCTTGGTTACTTCTAGATTGAACTTTTGTTGGTCGGTTGACCTATTGACCTATTTTTTGTTGTTGTACTGTTAATGGATATTCTGACTTAATGCTTGTTTTTTGATGCTTTGTTCGAGATGAGAACCCTTACCCCTACTTTTTTAATCAAAAACATCTCTCCCCCTATAGGGGAGAGGACCCCATAGTTGAGCACCCTGACTTCGCGCTTCTAATTATCCTACACGGATATTTCAAATCACTCTCAATTTTTTACAGCAGCTTACGTGGCAAGTCCCTTGCTTATAGCTTTCGTTTCAGGGCCACATCATCAAATATGATGCCACATCAACATGCTTTTTGTCAAGATATAGTTGACCAATACTTGTGCATTCACATCATGGGTCATTGAGTGTTGATGTGACATCACATGATTGGTTACTTTTTAGATCAAAGGAATACATTTTGTTTAATTATGGGTAGTCATGTCATAACTATTAGTCATTATATAAACAACTACTATCACAACTATTGGGCGCTATTGAGTCCTCTCCCCTAACTCCTATGCATTTTCCCAGAAAGAGAAAGAGTTTCAATATCCACAGTATCCCCAGATCCAACGGGCTTTGTCAAGCAATCATGTTTGTTTTTAAGCGAAAATGTCCTCTTAAATAGGCTCTTTTGCCCCCATTAAACCTACGGAATCTAGGCTTAATTTGACTTGGTAAAACACATTTGATTTGCAGAATCTAAGTGTAATTTGAACTTGTAAAACATATTTAATTTGCAGAATCGATCTTTCTGAATAAAGCAATTCAATGACGCCGCGTCCTGCCCGGTGGTACGACTCTTGGAGGTTGGGAGTAACGGGATCCGTTTGGAGTTGTGATTAGCTGTTTACAATTTCAACTGGGTCAAATTCTTATTTAGACGCGGCCATTCAATTTTTGGGGTATTTCTTTATTTTAAAGCTTTTTGAATAATTGCTGAACTATGACGTTCCAGGTCGTATTGTAATATTTCAGTGTTGACGTCCCAAATGGATAACAGCGAGCCACCATACTTGAAACTAATTTAACTAATTTCCTCTACAATCCTGGCGTGGATCCTCTTGGCGTGCCATTATTTGATAAGGACGCCAAGCCGACAGCACATGGAAATTATATTTTTTTTCTCTATGTACTCCAGGAACTATTTTATTAGACCAAAAGTCCACCATTCAATGCATTTTATTGTCATATTCAATAGAAATAAAACACTCCATATCAAACTATCACATTATCTAGAATAACAGATTAATTAAATAACTTCATATCTCATTAATTTAGATAAGAGGTTTGAGGGATAAACCTTGGGATCGGGTGATCACTATTTTTCATATCCTTTGTTTATGTGAAGAGTCAGGACTTTCTAGGAGTTAGAATTTTCTTGTAGTACAGCTGTCTTATCGGTTCATGGTGTAGAAGGTTGTGATGGATGTGGTGACTGTTCGTTATAACCCTTTTTTTTAAATGGTTCCTAGTTTTTAATCAGAATTATATATATATATATATATATATATATATATATATATATATATATATATAATATTAAATAAGTTTCTAGATCTAAATAATATTAGTTGATTAAATAAATATATTGTATTATAGCGTATGAACCAAATTAATAGTATAAATTTATAGAGATAAAAATGAATTGTTTTGAGAAAGTTATGAGTTTGTAAAGGTTCTAAAAGTATAACTACATAGAAAAATCTCTTAGAAAAACATCTTTTTGGTAAGTTGGGTAGTCAAAAATAAAAATCAATTATATCATTGTGAAGAGTGTGAAGTTTTACCTCATTTCAAAATAGATTCTTGAGAAAGTACTTCCATATAGCAAAGTTATTGCCTCCTAAAGTTGGCCACATAAATTGAAAAAGCCAATAGAGAGGGGGTCCCTACCTTGGTAGCAAATTGATGGATGGTGGGTTGTAAATTGCTAGTAGAGGTGGTGTTTTGGCTAGGTGTGGGTGGTAGAATCATGGTGGTGCAAAGGTCGCAAGATAGTTGAGGGGTGGCCTAGTAGCATGGAAGCTATGGTGGTTGCATAAGAAGTAAAGAAGACCATACTAATAGTTTTACAATGGTCATCAATGTAAGGGAGTTAAGGCAGCGGAACAACTTCCTACACTAATCTTGAGAGGAGGATAATGAAAAACTTTATAGATCTTTATAGTTACATAAAATTAAACAAAAATAAACATAAATATCATACATACTACAAAACAGTGATTTATGTGGGGAAAACCTTTTCAAGAGAAAAATTCCACATTCCAAAAGCCGTTCAATATTTAATTCTAAAATAAAAAAGATTACAATATACTTGTAGAGAAAGTTTTTCATAGGAGTATCACCAACCAAAGATCCAGAGGAAACACGACCACTATTAGACTCTCAGAATACATCATAACACACAACCTTTATACAATGCTCTCATAAAATAGGGTTGCCTTCTAGGGAAATTAAAGCCAACAAAATATTGATCGTTAGATTTGAAACCTAATGATGAATGGTCCATATTTATAATAATAAAATATAAATAAAATTTTCCTTTCGAGGGTGTTGCCCCTAAGCCTTTGTTGGGGCGTGCGGCCCCTAGACCCCCCTCTGAGGGGACGATCCCCCTAAACCCCTCATAGGGGGAAACCCTCATGTTCCCCCCATCACTGACATATCAATAGTACCCTATGTAATTGCAAGGTTGAGATACATTTTCCTAACAATCAAGCCATGGGAGGATGACACTAAAGTAATTCCCTTCTTGTGTCCTGCAAGGAGTCCCATTAGGTTTTATTAGACTTAGGAGGGTAGCTAGGTTAAGATTCTAAGGGTTCTATTGGTTCCTTTAAGTGGATCATGAGTAGCCTAAATGATGAAGTAAGAAACCAGTTACCCTCATTCATATACTCACAAAAATCTAAAAATGCAACTTAGAAATGGTTTGAAACAACACAAAAATCTGCAAGAAGTATTCTTCTTTGTTCATTCAAAATCTCCTAGAAATTCAAGAATTACATAGCATAATTGAAACTAATGGTTGTGAAGCCATATGGGCTATTGAAAATCATTGCAAATTTTAAATATGACAGATACAAAACAACAAAGATCAATACAAAAATTATCTCCTTCAATTTGACTTCTATCACAAGCCTCTAGTATCTTCACCCTACAATCTTCATTAGAAATCACTGCTACAATCAAACCATGAAATCATCAATCTTCTTATTGCTACAACACACCTCCAAACCTATAAAAAAAAATGTCTTCATGGTCTCTTTCAACCTTCTTCCAGTTGAAGCTCTCAAGCTCCCTTCACACAAACTTCACTAGCTCACTATCTCTCAAAGTGTGGAGCTCACTAGCTCCCAAAAACATGGGTTTCTGTGCAAATAGAAATTTGCAACAATTGAGTCTTCAAATACTATCTTCAATTTGAAAGTATCACCTTATCTCACCTACAAAAAATCCCAAATCCATCTCCCTAAATGACAAGGCATCATAATATAGAAGTTTTAGAATGAAAAAACCACTATGATTTTCAAAAACCACAAGAAAAGTGCCTCCTTGAAAAACCCACACCCCATTTAAAGAAATAATCATAAAATAATAAAATTATTCAATTCTCTCATGACCTTCACATGGGAACCTAAACCATGGCCAATCAAATTTGGTCAATTATGATACCTTATTTGATTATTCGCAATTCTGACGGCTCCAAATATGGACATGCAACAACATGCAAAGTTTGTGGCACAAACATGCAATTGCATGCAAGAAATACAATTTAACATGCAAGAAGATGCACCCCAAGTGGTCCCCACCAAGAATGGGATGCCCAAAAGGAGTATTTTCCCAATTTTTCCTTAGAAATATTTATAAATACATAATTCAAGCACCAAAAGGGTGATCCCATAATAGTGGTTTACAATTTTTGGCCAAACTGGACACTAAAATTATTATTTTTAACTAAATCTTCACATTCGGGCACCGATAGCGGCTAAACTGTGAGGAATTTGAAGATGGTGCAAACTAGAGTCTCATCAAATTTTGTCTGTAGATTCTAAAAATATTTTTTTCAAAATTTTTGGAATCAAACTATTTTTCCATCTCCATGAAAGTAGATTTTTTTTAGAAACAACATTTTTAAAAAAGTGACGACAATCAGATAACGATAACTTTTTTTTCCATGAAGGATAAAATTCTAATTCTTTCAAATTTAGATTTGTAACTCCGATATCTAGTGCTTCCACTTTTAGATAGTTTTTAATTGAATATTTTTCCTTAATCAAGTTTCAAAGTCAAACAAATTACAATTAACACAATCAGATATAACGCGAACTTTTTTTGTATATGTCAAAATTTAATTTAATTTTTTTAGTTGGATCAAGGACTTCAATATCTGTGCACTCATATTTTTTAATTTTTTTTTATAATCTTATATTTTTCCACATGTGAAGAACAAAGAAATTCATTTTCAATGAAAAACTTATGTTTAATGAAAACTTAAAAAACAAATACATAACAAAACCAAAAGATATTAAAATTATATTCATTGGATAGCTTGTTCTAAGGAATACCATAATCACTTGAAATAAATTTTAAATGAATTCATTTGATCCCCCAAAATCTAAATCAAAAGTGATTTTTTATCAACATTTGATAGGTGGTAAAGAGACACATTTATAGGTATGGTTTAAAACTAATGAGGTTCTATCCAAATTTGATAAGGTGATTTGATCAAACCCCTGCTCAATTGGAATCCTTAAAATGGAACTTTTAAAGGCTTAAATCATTATATTTTCTAAAAATATGTGATTTCAGCTAAAATTCATTCCTCTCAAGAATTGTAAACCACTATTATGATAGCACCCAAAATTACAATTACAATTTTACCACAAGGGAAAAATTACAAAGTTGAAAATCAAAATATTTATTCTCCTAACCCCTAAGCCCTTATTGAAAATAAGCAAAATTAAAATAACAATATTTTTCGTGATGCAAAATTGCTAGTACCCCTAGATGCTCTTGCATCACTATGCAAATTGCTTGGCCCTAAATATATATTTTTTATCTTTAAAATAAATTACAAGGTCATAAAAATATATGGAAAAAATTAAAATTGTCATATTGTTGTTTGCTCCACAATTAAAAAAATTATATGGATAATGGGGTTTTGACATCTTCTAGACTAAATGTTAGGGTGAAATTTTAGATTTATTTCTCAAATTGGGCTAACAAAATAGTTTTGGGAGAAATAGTTTCACTTGAAATAGTTTTACCTAAAATATTTTTAATTGACAGTACATAGCCCCTATGTGGGAAAAAAGGTTTCAATCGAAACTATTTTTCTTGAAAATATTAACTTCATATAATTAAAATGACTATCAATTTTTATACAAGGTTTTGCCCTGAAAGAGTTTTAACTAAACCTCTCTTGCTTAAAACTGTTGAGTTGGTAGCACGTATAGCAGCATAGCCTTTATTTTATGAAAAATTAATAAAAAATAACTTCAACTCCACATTTCTCCAACAAATGATATTTTCATGAAAATTTAAAAATACCCTTTGGTAGGGATCAGAGTTTAGAATTTGACCCAAAAAATATTATTATTAGCTTTATTATTATTTTTAATTAACCAAAGTAGGCCATTACAATTAAATGTAAGGCTTATTAGATGAAAAGAAGAAAAATAGGTTCACCAAAATGGATTGATGAACAATGGGGGTGAGGGACCTATTCTTCCTCAATTCATTACGAATGCTATAGCTATATGGCCAAAGAATGAATGCCAACTAGAAAAAGACTCTAAAATCAAGGTATTTGAAGATTTGAGAAGCTCCATAGTAGTTATATGGGTGGATCAAAATCAAAACAATAATCTCTACTTTAGGTTGAGTTCATTGATATGATTATAATTTACAATTACGAAATTGTTTTTATGTTACAAATTCAATCTCTAATACAATTTTGACTTTTATCTTGTATGCAATTAGAAAAAGAGTAATATAATTTTTAATTTATGATTAACAGAATTTGACTATATTCTTTTGTGTCAAGCCAAATAAAAATATTGATTCAATGACAATCACAAATGAACATAGACAATAACAATTCATGGAGGAAGTAGATTTATTACACATTCATTGCCCTTCTCAATGTTCTTAAAATGAGATAGATTTGAATATGCATTGTCTAAAATAAATATAAATGAATTTTTTTTTAATAGTAATCCATGAGAATATTGTAAATAGTGGTATAGTGTGATGGTTAAGTTGTGGTATTGTTGGTTTTTACCATCAAGATTCAAACTCCACTGAAATGTTGTTGTTGAGTGTTTATATTGAGAATGAGGTCTCATTCGTGACCTCACCAATTCTTGACCATATCAAAACATTTGCACCTTAAAAAAAATAATAACCCATGACAATATATTATATGGGTGTAAACACTTAGATAAGAAAAACAAAAAAAACAAAAAAAATCAGTGAACTAAATTTGAAATTTAAATTTAGGTCGGTCCAGTTCACAAAATAGACCATTCCAGTATTACAGACATCTTGCGTGGTCTGATTGAGGTTGTCTCTTATTGCCGCTAGGAGTGGCGCCACCATGAAAGTGAACACAAAGCACACACATGAGGACATCCATAACAATTGAAACGTTCTAATATGCGGATTTGCAAACGATGAACTTAACACCACAGCGAAACCAAAAGTGGCCTCTCCCCACATAACACCACGCAAGGAATTTCATGGAGATGTTTCAATATCCAGTCTCCCCAACTTTCGACCTGATTTTTTCTGCCAGCATCCTATCAATCAACCAACGGATATAATGATATAATGTTCGTAGTCAGCAATTGGTTGGAAAATTCATCGCTAACAATTTATCACAAGAAAATTCAATGTTATGACAAATTCATCTCAAAGAAAATTCACTATCAACCTCAAAAAATTCACTACCATGACAAATTCATCTGAAAGAAAATTCACTATCAACCTCAAAAAATTCACTACCATGACAAATTCACTTCTGATAGTAAATTTTTTTACAAACCTGCAGAATTTTCCTAAAACCAATGTTCGAATGAAACCGTCCCCTTACAGGGACCATTAAATTTGCAGAATCTAAGCTTAATTTGACCTGACCAAAAATATTTAAATTGCAGAATCAATCTTCTTAGATAAAGCAAATCAATGACGCCGCGTCCTGCCGGGGCGTACGACGCTTGGAATTTGGGAGTGACGGGGTCCGTTCGGAGTTCTGATTGACCGTTTACAATTTCAATTGGGTTAACTTATTATTTTAACAGATGCGTCGATTGAATTATTGATCCATTTCTTTATTTCAGAGCCTATTGAATTTCATCGTTGCACTGTGACATCGCAAGTCGTGTTGTACTGAGTTAAATAATTCAGTGCTGACGTCCCAAATGGATGACGGCAAGCCAGCTTACCCTGATTTCCATTCCAATCCTTGCGTGGCTTATTATCTGAGTAAGACGCTGAGGCCGACAGTACATATGGAAATTATAAAATTCTTCTATATGTAGTCTTGAAATCTTTTATTAAGCCAAAACTCAACCATCTAATGCATTTTCTTTGTCATATTGAAAAGAAAGAAAACACTACAACTTTGAAGAATAAAATATTAATTAAATTCATTCATATCTCATTGATTTAGATAAGAGGGTTGAGTATAGATAGGCACTTATATTATGTAAAGAAATAAATTATGATATATATAATTATAAATAATTATTATATAAGTAATTTAAATTTAAATAAGTAGTTGGATCGATAAATTGAAATGTTAATTTTAAAATTAGGAGTATTAAGTTTATGGTATAATGATGAAAATTCATATTGATGTTGTATAAAATTTAGTTGTTCAAAAATAAGAATTCAATGTTTTATGATTGGTGAAAGTAATTGTATTATAATAGACTTAGAATTCATCATAAATTGATTTTGAATCTTTTGGATTTAACCTTGAGCATACAAAATTAATCTCAAGTGCAGGAATTATTTGTAACTCACGAGATCAACTTGACAAAATGTAGATTCATAAAAATTACTTCACCCTAATATCTAGTATTGAAATGCTTGTAAGGATGGTAATATTTAAAAATACATTTGGGAAAACTATCAAATCTTTAAGATCAAGTTCTTCTAGATCAACCCCTTATTTGGATTGACATTGTAATTTTGAGTGAGTGGTTGAAGACAACATTTTCAAGCACGTAAATTATTTATATGATTTTGTTGTAGATTTTGATTCTTTTTCCCTTGGAAATTGAAATATGTGCTAATGATTTTTCCTTCTAGTCACTTATCAATTAATTATACATTGAATACCTTTAAATACAAAGACATAGCAATAACTCACATAAATGTGTACCAAGTCAACTCATAAATACTATTATGAATGGACGAGAGTCTAATATTTTGAATTTGAATACTTCAATTTTGGGTTCAATCCTAACCATGTTTAGATTGATCTCAAGTGGATTGAGAATGATTATTGGCATTAAAGTGCAAATATTGAGGTAGTGAGTGAATGCTTGAGTATAGGTAATCCCAAAATTAGGAACTACATTAGACCAGTAGGGCTAGTTAAAGTATGATGCATAGAACTTGTATTTGTGAAAAAAAATCTTCAATTCAAACTTTATGATAGGATGATCCAAAAATAGTGTGTTCCACTTGCAATAGGGAGCACAAAAATTCAAGTTTGGGAAGACAATAATTGTTGAAAACCCTTGAATAAAGGCCTTTTTTCATTCAAAGGAAAAAATTAATGTGTTAGGGTTTGAATGAATTTTGAGGTTTCACATGAAGGCCTTTTACCATTTTTAAATGTCATAATTTAAAAATCCATATAGGAAGGATCTTCAAAACAAGGTACCTTAGAAATAAGGCACCTTTGAATGAAGGTATTTATGCTACCCTTCTCTTTTTATTAATATGATTTTTGGATGAAAATTTTACTTTGAAGTTGTAAGGATCAAGACCCAAAAAATTCTCACAAAAATAATCAATAACTCGATATCTCATAGACATGGAATACAAATGAAACAACTTCATTAGATAAATAAATGTCATATCACATCCTCATACATGTGTAGTACATAATCTAGGTAAAAGCACATAATATATGATATACAAAAGTACAACTTACACTCTCATATCATGTAGTCAACTAATTAAATAATCTAGAAGTACAATTACAAATAATGATATAAGAATGATATGAGAACATAATCAATATAGTCTTCAACCACCACTGACCCTCATAGTCATCCGCAAGTCTAAGAGACAAGAACATGGCCCACACACTTTACTACCCAACTACAAAGGTTACGCTTCTCCAAAATTCTTGACTACTTGAAGAATACCTAACCCTACACAGAATGCCTAGCAACTTGGAAATAATAAGCAACAAGGAATCCCAGTGTAACCTAATATATCTACATGCATTTCTAACATGAACATGCAATGTCCTACTATCAAGATATGGTAGAGAAACATATCAATAAATTTTCTAGGTAATATTCATCTATTTCAATAAAAATATAACTTTGACCAAAACACTAGAAATAACCGAAAGATCTCGAAAACAAGATCGACCTTCTCTGTTGATCCATATTCAACACCCTATCCTGGAAGGTAAACCCTATTCCTTTGAACCTATCAAAAGTATCTGACATGCTACACTAATATATGAACCGCCCCTCTAATAACTATTATCTCTGCACTAGGCTTAAAATTCTAAGTATAGATTTTAAACAAAATAGCAACGCCTAATCTGAAGAAAAAAACTTCGAGCAAGCTAATTGCAATCGGTTAATGCGTTAAAATTATTTGTTTTCTATTTTCTAATTTGTGAGAGATTTGAGTGAAATAGTTGGGGCGGTGGGCGATAGGCAAATAATTTTTTTATACTTGTTAAGATTGCTTATAATGCAGGTCAGATGCATAAATAAGCCAGTCCTAATCTCCACTGCATGAAGAAAATCTATATTCAAATCAAGGCAATATTTGCTCATAAGGGATCTATGGAAATATTTTAGGATAAGCGTGGTAAAAATGATAGCGTTTAGTTTCTCAGACCCTTAAATCGGTATTTTCTTATTAATGGCGATTTCAAGGGTGGGTTGGTAATTATCTCCAAAAATTTCCTATGGAGGGACTACATCCTATTATAATTATTTTTGGCTGGAAAAGACTCGCAAGAGGGAGAAGTGCCTATATTATCCTTGGGTATGACTATCATAAAAAAATCTAGATTCCATTACAATAGATTTCTTTTAACAATAACACAGAGCATTCAGACTAATCTATATTAGAAATGGAAAGTACTTGGAGTCCTTCACAAAAACTATTTCCCTCTTAGTATAACCTCCTCAGCCGTTGCCTTTTGCTCTATCACGAGCTCAAGCACTGGAGTTTGAACCCAACAATTTTGCTCCCAAAAGCTTGTCAGGCGAAACAGAGTCCTTTATCATATTATTATTAATATATATAACTATAAATTATGCAATTTATTAGAAAAATAAAATCTTTTATTTTTTCAAAAATATAATTTAATTTTTGAAATAAAATAACCAGACATATTTCTATTTTTTCTAATTAGTTTTATTTTTAAAAACATAATCACTATAAACCTAGTCATTAATTAAATCATAATGTACAAAGGGCGTATTCAAATAACATAATGCAATCTTAATCATGCAATGCAGGATGGATACAACTATGTGAGTGTCTGTGCATCAGGTTTCCATCATACTAATCATTACCAAATGGCTAGGATACTTCTACCTCAACCATGCTCTCGCCTTCAACACATTTCTAGACTCATTGACATTCAAATTTATGTCAATAGGTTAGTCCATAAAACCATAACCGAATCACATGCACATAACATCTTGTCTCCATTTAAATTTAAATTTCATACATTTAAAAACACATGTATCCATAATCAAACAATCATAAGATAATCAACCAATAGTCTCAACTAGTTTTGTTTATTTATTATTTAAGTTTATGCAATTGGAGTCACTATGACATAATATTTTTTACGATCATAGTCCTTAAAATAAGCCCTCTAAAAAGTATAAATCATAATATATTTTATTAAATCATTATTTTAATTTTCTATTTTCTTATGAACATAGGTCTTTTAGCAAATATAAAGGTCTTTGCTTGAGACGTGTAGAAAATTTTTAAAAAAATAAAAATGAAATTTTAAATATATGTACACCCTCTATATTGATGTTGTTTCTTCAACAACAAAAAATACTTTGGATATTCAAAAAAAATTATATATTATGACATAATATTGCTCTAATTTATAAGTTTCTAAATTAAGAAATTAATAAATAAATAAAAATATGCATTAAAAAAATTATTAAAAATATCCATGCCCTAAATATTAGTGTTAATTATCTTTATTTATGAAATTATAGATTTTTCTTATTTCAGAAAAAAAAAAAATGTTGTGGCATAACACCACTCATTAAAATATTAATTATAAAATATAAAAAATAAATTATTAATATTTTTTTGTAAAAGTAAGAAAATAATTTAAAATTATTAATATTTTAATAATGTAGACACAAAATCTCAAAAATTATTAGTTTGTGTCATCTTCAAATTGTTAATGGTTTAATTTTTATAAGTGACAAAAGATAAAACATTGTTTAAAAATGTTAGTTTGATTGTCTCCCTTAGATAAAAAAAAGTGGGTCACATTATTAACACATAACAACTCAAAATATAGATTTGTAAGAGATGGGGATGGTCAAAAAAAATAATCTGATTTTTCTTTGATTCAAAATGTAGATTGATGGGGATGTATAAACAACACATTATTTTCTATAAGGTTCACTAAAGGTTTCAACAATTTATAGGGAAAGAAGACAAGCATTGTATTAGATGAATCTTTTAATGTTTAGTAAAGATCATTGAATATGCCAGTTATCAACAAAGATCTCTTCTCTTTTGTACTTTGAGCTTGGAAGGCTCGAGGGGGTGGTCATTTAAAGATCTTAAGGAGTGATATAAATATTTAAGGAAAAATAATTGAAAAGAGTTAACCAAGTACTATTGACATAAAATAAAATCTCAGTTGTCATTATCAATTCATAATAGTTTTAAGTTTAGTGTAAAATTATAATTAGAGATCTTATATTTAACAAAAAAAAAATGAGGAATTCATAGTTGAAATGGGCAAAGGATGAGTGATTTAACAAGTATTTATACTTTGTATTTTATATCCTCAAGTATATAGTAGAAATAAAAATAAGTTACACTTTACTAAGTATCCTTGATAAGTTTAAATTAAAAGTATTAGAATAGAAATAGTTGTAAGATGGTTCCATTAACTCATTAAAAGTAGATTCATAAAAAAATTTAATGTAATAAGAGAATGGTAATTCACATTCACAAATAAAACTAGTTATATTGTTATAACTTGCAAGGTCCAAATCATCAATATGCCTTCCCACTACAAACATAATAAATCATAATTCTAGGCATAACTTGAATGACCTACTAATTTTTGAACTTCAACACAAGCGTAAAAATGTGTGCCTAGAAACTTGGCAATTTTTTTGAAACACCTCAAATAAAATGTAGATAATTTAAGATAAGAATAAGCTTACCTCTTATATTAATTTATTGAAAATGGATAATAATTAAGTTTTTAATAATATAATTTAAAATACTACTTCATTCATGCTCTCCGAGAGTTTCCAATTAAGTTATTTACACCAATACTTAACATTTTTTTCTAAGATTAATCCTTTTACAAAAGCAAATAACTCATATATACCGTTATTATTAGTTTCACTAATACCAACATAGAAGAAAGTCTCTTCTAAACACCCAAGCACATCTAATTACCTTACATTCTCAATAATATGATTACTTAATTAAAATGTTACTTAGAATAGAAATTTTGATAGAACATAATTAGCTCAACTTTAGACCCTTAAAATAGAGGATGTCAATTTGTAAAGAAGCTAATCATGCAAGAAATTTCATTCCCGCTAATATAACATTTGTGACTACTCTATCAAAAATATATCCATTGAGAACATTACCTCTAATTATAATTGTACATACTTAACACATATTTTAGTAGGATCAAACTCTTGTCCCAAACTTCTTACCACATTCTTCCACTTGAAACTACCACCATTTATATTTTAAAAGAATAAATTTTCATTCTTTGAACATCTGTCCCCTTTTAAACTTCTTACCACATTTTAAAACAACAGTTTGTCTTGTTGTGTTGTGATTGGACTTTCTGACCTAATGACCTGAACTTTAATACTTTGTTCGACATCAAAGATCCTTACCCCTACTTTTTTAATAAAAACATCTCCCCTTTAACTCCATACATGTAATTTTCCGGAGAGGCTTCAATATCCACAGTACCCCATATCTAACGGGTTTTGGTACAGCCATTGTGTTTGTTTTTAAGTGAAACTGTCCTCTTAAATAGGCTCTTTCGTCCCCATTAAATCTATAAAATTTGGGCTGAATTTGACTTGGCAAAACCCATTTGATTTGTAGAATCTAAATTTTTTATTTTTAGACTGCAGGAATCGATTGGTTATCCATCTCCCTATAAATTGTAGTGCGCCTTGTAAACCTTTTTATACATCCCCCTATAAACTGTAGTGCGCCTTGTAAATTTTTTTCACGTGACCAGTGGGGTTGGCGCAACATGCTCTCTGGTACCACAGGGACAGTGGGGAGACTAGACCTCATGACCTCTTGCCTGCAATAAGATGCTTTAGCTAATCAAACTAGACCCACCGCCCCTTATAAAATCTAAATATAATTTGAACCGGTAAAACATATTTAATTTGCAGAATCGATCTTTTTGGATAGAGCAGTTCAATGACACCGCGTCCTGCCCGGTGATACAACGCTTGGATGTTGGGAGTAACGGGATCTGTTTGGAGTCGTGATTAGGCATTTACAATTTCAACTGGGTCAAATTCTTATTTAGAAGCGGCGATTCAATTTTTAGGACATTTCTTTATTTTAAAGCTTTTTGAATAATTGCTGGACTATGACGTTCCAGGTCGTATTGTACCGAGTTATTATTTCACCATTGACGTCCCAAATGGATAACAGAGAGCCACCATACCTAAAACTATTTAACTAATTTCCTCTCCAATCCTTGCGTGGATCCTCCTGGCGTTCCATTATTTGAACAGGCCAACAGCACATATGCAAATTATAATTTTTTTCTATACGTACTCCATTAAATCTTTTATTAGAGCGAAAGTCAACCATGCAATGCATTTTCTTGTCATATTGAAAAGAAACAAACACTCCATATCAAATTATCTATCGAATAAAAGATTAATTAAATTACTTCATATCTCATTAATTTAGATCAGAGGTTTGAGAGATAAACCTTTGGACTGGGTGATCACTATTTTTCATATCCTTTGTTTATGTGAAGACTTTTTAAGAGTTAGAATTTTCTTGTACAGCTATGATGGATGTGGTGACTGTTACCAGCATCTAAGGGGTGGCCTTTTTTTTAGGGTATGAAACAAATTAATAGTATAAAATTATAGAGATAAAAATATTCCTTTTGAAAAATAGAGATAAAAATGAATTATTTTGAGAAAGTTATGAGTTTGTAAAGGTCTCTAAGTATAATTATATAACAAAATTTCTTAGAAAAACATCTTTTCGGTAAGTTGGGTAGTCAAAAATAAAAACCAATTATACTATTGTGAAAATTACTAAATTTTACCTCATTTCAAAAAAGATTCTTGAGAAAGTACCTTTGTATAGGCAAGTTATTACCTCCTAAAGTTGGCCACATAGATTGAAAAAGCCAATGGAGTGAGGGTCCCTACCTTAATAGCAAGTTGATGGATGGTGGGTTGTAAATTGCTAGTGGAGGTGGTGTTTTGGCTAGGTGTGGGTGGTAGAATGGTGGTGCAAAGGTGGCAAGATAGTTGAGGGGTGCCCTAGTAGCATGGAAGTTATGGTGGCTGCATAAGAAGTAAAGAACATCATACTAATAGTTTTGCAATGGTCATCAAGCCATAGGAGAATGGCACTAATGTAATTCCCTTCTTGTGTCCTACAAGGAGTCCCACTAGGCTCTGTTAGACTTAGGGGGCTAGCTAGGTTGAGATTCTAAGGGTTCTATTGGTTCCTTTAATTGGACCATGAGTAGCCTATGCAAGCTACTTGGCCCCAAATATATATTTTTATCTTTCAAAAAAGAATGCAAGGTCATACAAATATTTGAAAAAAATTAAAATCATCATATTGTTGTTTGCTCCATAATTAAAAAAATTATATGGATCATGGGTTTTGATATCTTCTAGACCCAATGGTAGGGTGAAATTTTAGATTTATTTCCCAATTTGCACTAACAAAATAGTTTTGGGAGAAATAGTTTCACTTGAAATAGTTTTGGTAAAATATTTTTACCTAAAATAGTTTCAATTGAAATTATTTCAATTGACACTAGATAGCCCCTATGTGGAAAAAAGGTTTCGACTGAAACTATTTTTATTGAAATTATTAATTTGATATAAATTTGAAATGACTATCAAGTTTTATACAAGGTTTTGGCATGAAAGAGTTGCAAGTGAAACTCTCTTGCCTAAAACTAATGTTTGGTAGTCCATATAGTAGCATAGCCTCTATTTTATGAAAAATTAATAAAAAAATAACTTCAACTCCACATTTCTCCAATTAAGGATCTATTTTCATGAAAATATAAAAATACCCTTTAGTAGGGGTTAGAGTCTAGAATTCAAGAAAAAAATATTATTATTATTATTAGTTTTATTATGATTTTTTAATTAACTAAAGTAGGCAATTATAATTAAACATAAGATTTATAAATAAACATAGGCCATTATAACTATTTATAAAAAAAAAAATTAAAAATGATGCACTAGAGGAGAGAATCCTCTCTAAAAGGGCGTAATTTTTAATGATAAATAATTTAGATAAAAGGTTACATTCCAACTAACTCATAAGGAATATTTGATAAATAGCTTCTAAAAAATCACATCTCCATGTCTAGCATTCCATTATGGAGTTTTCAACTCATGCATCTCATCTATTATAAAAATACATTGCACTTGCAACTCTAATTTTCCTAGAATGGAAAAAGTGATATAAATGAGTTATTTATTTATTTATTACTACCACCATCACGCTTCACCTCCTTCATGAATTATATTACGACTCATATCCAAGTTAATAAGAATAGTAATCAAATAGTAATATCTCTCATCCACCTAAGAGGGCATCGGTGTACCCTCTCCTAGATGTTTGTGTTAGTGTGAAAAGAGACATTGTCAAACTAGATAGTTATTAGCCTACTTAGTAGATTCCTATTCACACTACACTTAAGCTCACTTAGAGCACATCTAGAGGTTTGTCCTCATATAGTTGAGACAAGTTTTCTCACTTTTTGAGACACCTCTACACCTCTTGCATGATCACTTGCCACTGACTACAACACATGTCATGTGAGTTAACAAGAGTTCAATCTATGAAGGGTTAGTCAGTTGTTGTGTCTCACATGACCTTCATCTCATTGCCTATATAGGAAAGCTTTGTACGCATTATATCTTGGGTCAACTAAATACAATATTGCATTGTTCATGTGCTTGTCTCTTATCTTCTAGATCTTCCTAATTCTAATAGTTTGGATATATGGCATACATTATACATTAGGATTGTATTAAGTATCATACTATCCTAATAATTGCTTGGTTGAGAAGGCACATATAAGATAAGTTCCTTTGAAGAGAAGGGAGTGAAATCCTATTAGAAATTATGATCCATTAAATTATTTGATTATTATTTGCATATAATCTATAGATAATAAATATATTAATGTGCATTAATGATATGACCAAAAATTACACAATTACATAAGAACACAAAATTAGGTGAAGAAAAATTTACGGTTAAAAACTCCACATTTACTATCATAACTTAAGAAAACATATATTTGTATATATAAAATGTATAGACATAAACTTCCTCCTACTTTAAAGTGGCCTCAAGAACACTTCTACTGTAGGGTAAAGCATTCACCATATCTAAAGTCTTGTCATGTTTATCTTTAAGATGAATTCATTTAAATATAAGAAAATAAGGTACATAACATTCATATGGGAAGTCACCATGCCCTTTAAAAATTAATAGTAAAATTAATTCATTATTTTGTTATAAAAAATTATTAATTAATTTAATATACTAAAAGCATATTTAAGCTATATGATGATTTTGTGAAGCTTATATTAAATCTATATTAATGTATATCTAAGACCTATTAATAAATACATAGACCCAATAAAGTTATCTTTAACACTGCCCATTCATGTTAATAAAGGGCATATGTTGTCAATTTATTTCTAAAAGAAAATATGAAGCTATTCAATAACATAGGACTTCTTTGATAGAAATATAATAAGGGTAAAATATATGTCAATATGAAGATAATATAGTTTAGACTACATGATAAGCATCATATAATAGTCAAAAACATATTCTTTTAATGGTGATATTTATATTTAAAGGTCTTCTAAAAAAAATTATTAGAGTCTAAGTCTCCTTGCAATCACATCTAGGTTCATTAAATGATACTCATAGGTTTTATAGATAATAAATGGCTTTACAAGTAGAAGAAGCATAGAGAAATGGATTAGATAATGACCGTAGGTTTATATAAAGGAGTGGTTGACCATTAGGAGGTGAAATTTTCATGTACACTCCCCTTGAAAGGGAACTCCTTGAAGCTCGCCATTATTTCAAATTTAAAGAATATGGAACAACACAAAGGTTTTGTAAATGTGGTGACTAGGATTCAAGCCCGGGTCTCTATGACCAATAGTGGTTGTTGGGATTAAGTATAGATATCCATGGCCATAACATATAATATATTTAGAATCTAGCTAATAGTTTGATATAGAATTTGATAGTCATTTCATAATTAAGAATTTTTATCATAAAATTGTACGTAGGCATAAATGTTCTTTCTTCTTTGATAATAAATAATATTTTTTATAAGAGCACTATAATTTTAGCTATCAAACAATAATTTTTGGTACTCTCATTGATGTCAATTTGAAGCTCATTCAGTTATCTCTTTAAATACATCAATTCCTTTGTTGCTTCTATTTTTAATATTTAGATTTTATGGATAAAAAGTCACAATATGTTACTTGTTCCACTACTCAAAGTGATTGATCATAAATACATCATGTTTGAATAAATAGTTTTTTTGGTTTCTTATCAATAGAATCATCATCATAGTCAATACCAAAATAATCAAATAATTTGATATTTTTGTGTAGGAATAATAAAGATCATAATTAAGTGTACTTTTAAAATAAATATTAATATTGTTTCACTTTTTTTAGTGATTCACAAATATATCTTGCGAAAATATAGATGTAATACCTACTACATGGGAAATATAAAGCCTAGAAATCATAAGGTAACTTAAATTTTACATGATTATTTATAGGTTTTAGGTCTTTTCACACAATGGTTTAGAGTCCAATTTAGTATTGATTTAATAGGTATAGATGTAAGTTTATAGTTTAAAATTTTTAAGAAAATCATATGTGTATCTAGTTTGAGATACAACAATAGAATGAGGATTCTCAAATTTAGACACTCTCATGAAACAATAATAAAAACTAACTCATTTTATTTAAAGGGTAGTATGTTATTAAGGCATGATATTTTCATAAACATAAGTACTTGGAAAAGGAATTATTTTTCTTTAAGTGGTAAACAATCATGTTGGTGTAATTAAATATTGCAACTAGATTATATTAAGTTTACTTAGGTAGAATAGGATAATAAGTTCACATATATTATTCTTCTTTCATGGTATTACAATATTCCCTATCCTCTTAGATTTGAAAAAGATGGAAATCCCTTATTTTCTATTATCCTACCTTTTCCTTGTCCTCATCAAACTTTGAAACTATAAGACTATATATTGTAGATCTTTTCTTTCATTTAACCATTGAGACCTTAAATGTAGATATAAAAATTCTTTCATATTTTTTCATTTAATTTATTATCATCTTATTATTCATTCTTGGATTGACCTTAATATTCATTTTTGAATAAATTTATTTTTTTTAAATATTTATTAAATCTAATAAACAATCCTACTAAATGTAGGAACCAAAGACTTTTCTATATAATTTATTAGTATTAAATGAGCTGTCATTTCCAATATTTCTCTCTTGGATATTTTCTTTAAGTGAAAACCATCTATTATAAATAGGTATGTTATGCCCAAGAAGTTTAGGTATTCTCAATATTATTAAACTATGCTAAAGCACAATGATTTTTTTTGGACAAACATTCATCTAAAATCATCAAGATATCCACATTTCTTGGTCTTCAAGTATCATAATCAATAAAAAAGACAAGTACTAAAAGATAATACTATTACAACCAATATGTATGTAGGAATCAAATAATAAAATAAAGTTATAGATTATTATAAATCCCTTTTTTTTATAACTTTATCCATTATTAATATGAACTTTAATATATATCATATTTAATTCAACTCAAAATAATTTTAGAGGTGTCATTATTAAGAATTAAGAATAAAGCATAGTTCATATATCTGATTTATTGAATAACAAGTTTAAATATTATCTAGCATAAGTTCAGTACTCAAATATTGATTTATTACATATTTATACCAATAAAACCATTCATTAAGGGAACAAAAAGTATGAATTTATTAAAAATATATATCTATATTGACCTTATCCCAATAAATCATTGTAATAATGAAAATATTATTTTATTATTATTTTTATTTATGCATAATTTTAAGTGTCATCAAGAAGAAAAACATACCACTATATTTCTTTGATAGACAAGTTATTTAAGACCATGTGTCCCTAAATACTATTTATTTAAGCATCTTGAAATACTAAAAAATATTAACATAGTTATAACTAAAACAAGGAATATAATATAGGGGTCTTATAATATTTTTTCAATATTAAAATTATAAATTTAAATCATTCATATTAAATGAATTATTATGAGTTTTTCCTCTTTTTTCCCTATTATAGGTATGAGTATATAGTTAGAATGGGGCAAAGAAGAAGGGTGTTTATTTTAAAAGAAAGAAGTGTTAATAAAAGAAGACACAAAATTCTTCAAGGAGAAAACAACGAAGACTTGAACACATTTTAAACATAGATTCTTAAGAATTATAATTCATTTATTCAAGTTGAAAAAAAAAAATTAAGAAGATTGCATGGACCAAAGTTTATTTTCAAAGAGAGAGCATCATGATGTCCTTTTACACATAAAAAAATTAAAGGCATTATAGTAAAAGAAGTGAAGCAGCTCCACTTGTACACACTTGCACATTGAATAGATATTTTGAAATAAAAATAAAATAGAACAAAGAAAGAAAATATTAACTTGTTTCAATAGACAAGTTATAACTAAAACAAAGAAATATAATATAGAGGTCTTTTAATTATGTCTTAAGACTAAAATAGTATAGGTCTCAACCATTCATATTTTGAATTATTATTGTTTTTCCTTTGCTCTTCCCATTATAAATATGAGTGTATGGCTAGGAGAGGGGAAAGAAGGGTGCTTACTTTTAAAGAAAGAATTGTTAATAAAATAAACACAAAAAAATTCAAGGAGAATATAATAAAGAGGAAAATATTTCAAGCATAGTATAGATTTTACTTTCAAGCATTATAATTAATTTATTCAAGTTGAAAAAATATTTTTAAGAAGGTTGCATGAACCAAAGTTTATTTCCAAAGAGATAGCATCATGAAATCCTTGCACACACAAAAAAAGATATTATAGCATTAAAAGAAGTGAAACAACTCCACTTGTACACACTTGCACATTGACTAGATATTCTGAAATAAAAATATAATAGAACAACAAAGAAAGAAAAAAATTGACTTGTTCTAATACACAAGTTATTTATAACCATGTGGCTCTAAATACTATTAATCTAAATATTTTGGAAAATTAAAAAATATTATCATAATTATAATTAAAACAAAGAAACATACTATAGGATTCTTATAATTATGTTTCAAAACTAAAATAGTATAGGTCTCAATCATTCATATTGTGAATTTAGGTCTAATAAAAAAATTGTTGAAAATGATCTAATTATTATAAAATACCTAGCTCATTGAAAGTAACTCTCATCAAGATTTTTAAATCAAATGTAAAAATTCTCAAATACATTTAACGAAGCTATTTTTTTATAAATATAATAGCCAATCAAATCAAATTAAAAGCTCATTCAATTATTTCTCAAAGTGATCATAATTACATCATGTTTCAATATTGCTTTAATAGACAAGTTTTTTATAACCATATGATCTTAAATACTATTTATCTAAACATCTTGAAATATTAAAAAATATTAACATAATAACTAAAACAAGGAAACATAATATACAAGTCTTATAATTATGTTTCAAAACTAAAATATTATAGATCTCAATCACTAAATTTAGATCTAATAAAAAAATTGTTGAAAATGATCTAATTATTATAAAACAAATCATATACAGTTTAATCTAGAAAAGCATACTATCATCATCGTATGAACTTTGAAAATCTAATATCTTTGATTATTATAGAAAACTTTCATTTATTAAAAATAATTTAATTATTATAAAATACCCAACTCATTGAAAGTAACTCTTACCAAGATTTTTAAATGAACTGTGAAAAATCTAAAATACACTTAATAAAACTAAATTTGTTGAAAATATTACAAAATATAGCAGCCAATCAAATCAAATTGGAATTCCAGGTCTTTGATAAGAAGCAGAACAAAATCCACTAGTTTTGATTTGACTAAATTAATAACATACCCACTCTGGCATTAGCATTAATATTGAGTATTAAAATCCAATACTGAGAACGTATATAGCATAACTCTCACGAGTAATAAAAACCCAATACTGAGAAAGTATACAACTCTCACGAAACATAAAACCCAGCCCTGAGAACATTAAAATAGTTTACTATTTTTTTTGGAGAGCATGAGAAATACGATCAAGCATGGGAAAGCGGGGAAGCGAAGGGCGGAGTGGGCGCAGATACGATGGTATGGGATCTTTTGGCAGACCCTCTTTCAGAGCGGCTGTTTTGAGCGAATTTGATGCTACCCTGGTGAAGACCCTTGCTTTTTTCTTCTTCAGACCATTCGGAACCGTAATACTCCTCTTCTGTAGCAGTGGCGGATTTGGAGGGCGGAAGGAGCATGCCTCCCCACTGCGGGAAGTGCACCAACCACACAGGCATTGTACACGCAACTATCATCACTCCCATCAGTGTGATTCCCGTTCCTGTTGAATAGGCGGAGCTTGTGAAGAATAGAAGCTGAGTTAGCCCTGCCCCAAAGTTCCCTCCTGCGCCAGTCAACCCCGAAATCACCCCAAGGGACCTGCAGTGCAATGCGACTCGGCCTCAATATTATTCATGTTTGCACTTAAATGGTAATAAAGTATGTCTAAACAATAAGGCTACAGTTGTTAATTTTGAATTCTATTGTGTGAGATTTTTTAAGCATCAGATCCGTTATCAAAATGTTAGAGAATTCAAAGAGATGAAAATATTCTGATGATAATTACGGAAATATAAAATAAAACATTGATGCTAAAAAATCTCACACACAATCAAATTTGAAAACAACAGTGGCAGCCTCATAGACTGTGAATATCTGATAACATTAATAACGTTACAGGTTAAACAATCATATTCCAAATAACAACGTTACAGCTTAAACAGACAAGCTCTAAATTAAAAACAATGCAACATGACAGTTGAAATATAAAGACTAGTGTTCAATTCACCTGCGTGAGACGAAAGGAATGATGCCGAACATTGCCCCGCAGGCAGACTGCGCGCAAATGGAGAAGGCGATCATGGCAACGATAGAGAGAGGAAGGGATCCCGCTTTTCCCAGCCAAATGCAGAACAGCCCTCCTCCTGTCTGCAAAATCCACAGTAGCCAAAGGCGTCCTCTCATTCCGAACATGGCAGCGCTCTTGTCCGAAAGGAAGCCGCCCATTGGTCGGGCAACAAAATTCGCCATCCCAAACGTAGCCGCAATAATTCCTGCTGTGTGCAATGTTAAATTGAACTTATCGAAGAAATATTCAGAAATCACATTGTCTGTTGTGAGTTCCACCCCCATTGAATATCCATACAGAAGTGCAAATATCCACGTTCGGTAGTTGCATACGCCATACCAGAATACCTGCAGCGTCACAAATTTGGGATATTATAACTTAAAATATTGACAATAAAATAGGACAAAAGTTAACAATTCATTACAATTCGTGATGGAGTACGATGATTAAATTGTGGCATTTTAGTTCAAACTTCCACTAAATCGTTGTGATTGAGGTATTGTGTCCTCGCTGATCTATTGTGTTCATGGATTTAAGCCTTCGCATTGATACGGACGACATTCATACTATTGATTTAGTGTTCCAAATTCTCACTGAATCTGTATTGACGAGCTTTGTGCCCCTAAACTACTATACAATTCGCATGAAAATGAGATCCTCTATTTATGACTTCATCCAATTTGAACCAGACTAAAAATTCCTATATTCACCATAAAAATGAAAAAAAATAAACTCCCTGCTATTTGTATCTATGACTATCAAAAATTTATATGTATGGTAGATCGATCAATTACCTTGGAGAACTGATCCTTGACTTTCTCTCCGCTCTTTTGCAGCGCCTGGAAGTTACCGTCGGGAAGATCTTGTCCCAGAGTGAGCACCAGAACACCCATTAAAATATGCAGACTACCCGGGACGAAGAAGGCGATGCGCCAAGCAATGAAAGCAGGAGACCCGAATTTACTATGTATGAGCTCGAAAACAAGAGGCATAATCAGCTGGGTGGCACCGCCGCCCATATTACCCCACCCAGCCGCAGTGCCATTAGCGAGGCCAACGATATTAGTACTAAACATGGAGCTCATCCAGTACTGGCAAGACACAAAGGTCGCGAGCGAGAACCCGATGAGAAATCTGACCGCTATGAATCCAGCAGCGGAGGAAATGAGGGACATGCTGAACACAGTGGGGGCCGCCAGCAAGATGAGAAAAGCACAGCCATAGCGGGGACCGAGGAGATCACAGATGGCGCCCATAGCCAATCGAGAAAAGATGGACCCCGAAACCGACGCAATTCCCGCGTTGCCAATATCCCGCTTGGTCAGGTCAAGGTTGTCTCTGATCACCGGCAGGAGCGGCGCCGCCGCGAAAGTGGACACGAAGCAAATGGAAAAGGACATCCACGACAGGTGAAAAGTTCTCATGTGCGGATTCGCAAACGAGAAAAGCTTAAATTGGGTGGCCTTGTGCTCCGAGTCTACCTTCAACTTGAACTTTTCGCCACCTCCGCCGCTCGCCGCCGCTTCACTCCCCTCCACAGCGAAACCAAATGTCGCCTCTCTCCCCGTAACTCCATGCATGGAATTTCCTGGAGAGGCCTCAATATCCACACTCCCCCCAACATTCGACCTGCTTTGGTCTGCCATCTTCTTATCAATCAATCAATTAATCAATCGATCAATCAACGGTTGTTTACTTGTTTGATTGAGGGAAACTGGCCTCTTAAATAGACTATTTTGCCGGAATCTAAGCTTAATTTGACCTGGCAAAACCTTGTTAACGGCTCTCCACAACCCGGAACGTTTTCTTGGGTAAAGCGGTGCACTGGCGCCGCGTCCTGCTCGGGCGTACGACGCTTGGAATTTGGGTGTAACGAAGGCATGTTTGGATTTGTGATTGGCCGTTTGCAAGTCAACTTATTATTTTAGAGATTGTACTCCATTATTTCAGAGGTGCGGCGATTGAATTATTGCTGCATTTGACGTCGCAAAGTCGTGTTGTACAGAGTATGAATATTTCAGTGTTGCAGCTTTGCCCCAAATGGATAACGGCGA
>VDFB02201177.1:125978-158584 GCA_007258455.2 Sequoia sempervirens | reverse complement strand
TTGCATAATTTTACAAGCTTCTTTCAACACTGTATAAGTTCTCCAATTACTTGGAGGGAGATTGAATTCCAAACATAATTCGTCCAAAAATTTTAAGTAACCGTCCTTAAGGATGTCATTAAAGTACTTGATTCCTTTCTGAGCCCAGGCTCTAGATGAGCAACCTTGAATTAAGGCTAATGGCCTTTCCTTATGTTATAGGTTCCACCATACAGACCTATGTCCCATAATGGTTATATTCTCATTCTTGATGAAGTAGTAGTTGGTAATGTTTTTCTTAACCATTTCCCAAGCCTTCTAGATTGTTTCAAAAACATTCAAACTTGCATGGGATATAGGGTGGGCACTACTAAGAATATCACACATTGGCAGGAGCTTCCAAGTTTTACCCTATTTTGGCACTTAACTCATTATATTTTTCCTAGTGAGGACCTTCCAGGGTTCATCCCCTTCTAAGGCACCTAAGATCCATTTGGAGGCCAAAGCAATTCCTTGTAGCCTTAGACCTTTAAGTCCTAAGCCTCCTCTAGATTTAGCAATGGAACACCATTCCCATGTTACATAGTGTCTCTTCCTATTTCCTTTTCTATCTAACCACAAGAACTTCCTTATTCGCTTTTGTATATAATTGATTTGATAGCCGCTAAAAAACCAAACTGAGGAAAAGTAAATGGAGTAGGATGAAAGTATCTTTTGGCAGATTTGTAGTCTGCCAACCAAGGTTAGGCATTGCTTGTTCCACTTATTATTTTGTTTTCAATCTTTTCCTTAATCCAATTCCACATTTCCTTCAAGTTAGGTTCAATGGAAAAGGGGATGCCAAGGTACCTTACAAGTTTATGAGGGCCTCCCCATTACATATTGAAGTTCCTTAACCATTCAGGAGGTGAACTCTGCCAACCAAGCATACAAGATTTGGAAAGAGCAATCTTGGCACCTGATGCTTGATAGAAGGAACTTGTAATTTATCCATGAGGTTAACCATATTCCTTTCTTCCAATTGAGTAAATATAGTTGTGCCATCAATGAATTGAGTGTTTAGTAGTTCATTGCTATTTGGGAGAGTGATACTTTTAACCACTTGGAGAGGACCAATTTTCCCTTAATAGGTAATGTAGAGTATTTGAGGCTATTACAAATAGTGCAAGGGCCAAGGGGTATCCCTACCTTATGGATCTCCCCAAGGTGATTTCTTCAGTGAGGGTTCCATTAACATCTACTTGAGCCACTGCATCATTGACCAATGTTTTAACCATGACACATAAGGTATTTGGAAAACCAAAGACCTCCAAAACCATAAGCACATATTCCCATTCAACTCTATCATATGCTTTCTCAAAATCAAGTAGAAGCGTTGTTATTTCTTGTTTAGGTTGCCTTACCCATTCCATGGCCTCCCAATTAGTAATCAGGTTCTCTAGAATATATCTACCTTTTATGAAGCCGGTTTGAGAGTTATTAACAAAGGAAGGTAGCATGCTTGACAATCTATTTGCTAGTATTTTGGCCAAGATTTTGTAAGAGACATTAAGGAGGGTAATTGGCTTCTAGTTTTTAACCAATGTTTGGTCACCTTCCTTAGGAAGTAGCTTGATGACCCCCTTGCTAATATTTCTGCCCAGTGAACGTTTTTCTAGGGATTCATTGTAAATTTTGTATATATCATCACAAATCCACTCAATGAAAACCTTGTAAAATTCTGCAAGGAGTCCATCAATTCCAAAGGTTTTGTCATTTTTTAGTGACAAGATAGCTTGTTTAATCTCCTCTTTTAAAATGTTTTTTTTCAAGTCCTTTGCATCTACCTCACTAATTTTTTTGGGGATAATGTGCTTCAAGTGGTTCCTTGCCATGTTGTTACCCTCCTTGTCCCCATCAGAGGTGAACAAGGCCTCATAAAATTGAAATAATTACTTGCTTATATCTTCTTGGGTTGTTAGAATCACGCCATTTGCCCAAACTTGTTCAATCTTCCATCTTATCTGTCTCTCCTTGATGAATTTGAAGAAAAATTTGGAACATTTATCCCTGTTTTCTAGCCAATTCATTTTGGACCTTACCCTTAGCCCTTTCAATTTAACAACTTGTATTATTCTCAAGGAATCTCTGGCTGAGCACAATTTGTTAGTCAGACATTCATCATTGGTGACTTTTGCATGTAGATTTTAGCATCAAGTAGTTTTTCTTGCAGTACATGTTTTCCTCCCTCCTCTTATCCATTGCTCTTTTCTTACCTAGATAGTATGGAAGATAGTCTTCCATCCTTTCACATTCAACTCCCACCTTTCAATGGAAGTTAAGCATTTCTACATCCACTTGTTGATTGTTCTCAGAGAATCAATGACACACTTACAATCAACATCTTTAAGGAGTCTAGTGGTGAGCATGAACCCCTCACTAGAGCCTTTTATTCTTGCTTTTCCAGTTTTAAGGAAGAGCTTCACCCTGATAAGATGGTGGTCATAGAGGGTGTATGGAATTACCTCTACTTTACAACCTTCCCTTATAGGAAAGACTTAGAAGAATTCCTTATTCAAATAGAATTTTTCCAACCTGGAGTAGATTCTTCTTCCCCCTTTTTGTGAGTTGCACTAGGTGAACTAGATGCCAAAACATTCCTTTTTTTGTCCTTCGTCTTCTATTTTCATCTTGGCCTTCATCCTTTCCCAAAAGAAATTTTCATTTCCCTTCCAGTCTAGGTTTGTACCTCCCCATTTATCTTCACTTCTCTCTACAAATTTGAAGTCTCCCCCCAAGACCCAAGGGATGTCTTGCAAATTGCAAAGCCAGTTCCATAGAAGTGCTTTGTCTTTGTAATCATTTGGTGCATATATGGAACATATACCAAATTTGGAGTCCTCCTTTTGAAGGATGACCCACATTGCTCTATTATAGGGGGATACCCCATAGTCAATTACAAAATGAACCCATTTCTTGGCTAGTAGGATGGCAGAGCCTCCTTTCCCTCTCTCGTGTTTGGTGGCAAACTATGAGGCTTCACCCTAAATTAGTTTTAGGGTTTTTTCCAATGCAAACCCAACTACTTTCACTTCTTGGAGGAGAACAACATATTTCTCTTTCCTTTGATTTAGGAACCTTCTCACCACATATTTTCTATTTGGGGATTCTAGTCCGCTTACATTCCAAGAGATGCAGTTAATTTCCATTCAATTGATTATTGGGTGGGGAGCTCTTTGTCACTCTTAAAATTATCAAAATGCATGGGAAACTTGTTCTCTATTTCTACTCTTTTAGTAGTGGGTATCGAGATAATTCCACTAGATCCTTTTTCCTTTTTTCCTTCATTGGCTAGAGACCAGGTCCTTACCCAAGGTCCCTTTTGTCCCCATTCCTTTCTTCCTCAATCTCCAAGTTTTCTTCACTACTAACTCCATGGGAGCCTCTTCCCCATATGTGGTATCCTTGGTGGTATACCCTCTTATATTATATGTAGATTCTACCCTAGAGGATGCTTTCAAAACTCTTGGAGGTGCCACTTCATCAAGCTTGAGAATAGACAATGATTCATCCTCTAGGCCCGAACAATCATATAGGCCTTGTTCTGGGTGGATGTCCTAAATCATGATTTCCCCAACCCTCTCATTACCATTCACTAAGTAAATAGTAAATGATGGGGGGGGGGAAGGCACTGCTTGGACCCCTTCAAATGTGTTAGGTTTATCTAACTTGTTGTTGGCCATAATTCTTGACTAGCCAACATCAACAAGAGGAGTGGTGGAGCAGTTATTTTGCCCCTCAAATTCACTTACAAGCCTTCTGACTTGTGAGGGTGATTCTTTTCCATCTAGAGTGTCTTCTATTTTTTCATTTCCTGAGGTTTCCTGAGGTACCATCTATTCTGTCATTCAACTTTTCAATTCTGAGTGTTTTAGAATTATAGGTAGCCAGTTCCTTTGTTTTCCTTTCAATATTCTAGGTCATTCTTCCTACTATGCCTCTTTGGGTTGGGTTTTGTCTATTTTTTTATAAAGCCAATTGTTGTGCATTCCATTTCTCAATGTTCGACCGAACATTTTTTGGAGAAAATAGGATATTATTTAATTCCTCATTATCATTTTTTATACATTGATCTTCAGTCTCTAGCAAGGGTTTATGGAGTTCTTCCATTAAAGATTGAAATTACTTAGCATTCCTATCATAAGTAGTATTGTACTCTTTGGAGGAAATGGTGTTTTCCAGACTTAAATTGTTGTTATTCTTATCTTCGAATTTTCCTTGAGAATAGGGGGGCAAGTTTCTAGTTTTCACTTAGAGCAGATTGTGCACTTGGTGCCCTTGTGAATTTTGTCTTCTCAAAATTATCTTCTGTAATGGAATTTGAGGAGGTTTATATTCTTCCTTAACATAGTATTGCCATTATTTTTCCTCCTAATTAAAGGGTAGTTTCTTCTTATGTGGCCTTATTTTCGGCATAGGCAACAAGCATTTAAACCCCTAGGCTTTCAAGGGCACAAGTAAATGTGCCAAATTTTGTTTTGATTTCCACTTCATCAGGGATATTGACACCAAGACTCTTGCATCAAAGTGAGGCGATGTAGATTTTGTATCATTGACCCTAATTTCTTTCCCACAAGGCTCCATCAGGAGCGGTATGAAATTCCATAATCTTGGTGGTGTTTGTTTGATGAAAATCCACCTAGGGCTTAAGAGGGCTAAAAATTCATCATTCAATGCATTCAATGTCCATGCCAAAGCACGAAACATGAAGTGACCAACTTGCCAAAATTGCTTCTTAATGACTTTTTGCATTTTAGGGTTGTTAAAGAAAATTACAAACAATCCCTTTTGCACCATTCTACATGTAGTGTATAAAAATGTATCCCTTTAAATTTTCACACTTGTATCCCTCCCTGCTAAAATTGGGATTCTTTATGCCTTCTATAATTTTGCATACACAAGCCTTATTTAATACATCTTTCTGAGAATGATCTTGAAAAATATCTAATAACCAATCATAATTTAATGATTTTGGACTGTATGGCCCAAATTTAGTGATCTAGGACTCATACTCCACCTTGAGCATATGGGTCCCACCTAAGTTTCGGGGCCTGGTCTTGAATTTGGCATTAAACTTAGAATTTCTTGAAATTTGTGTCCCAAGCCTAGCCTACTAGAACTCATACGCCACAACTGGCATATGATTCTCGCTTAGCTTGGACTTATTTTTATTTCAAATTATTGGCGAGATTTTATTCTCCAAGATCTGATGGCAGCTTGTAGTGTTGTAATTTCAAGAAATTTGGCATAAACAAGTATAAATACAAGGTTATTTCACATATTTTCTCCTAGAAATTTTAATGAGCAAGTGTGATATAAGCATTCAAGCATTCTAGCAATTCAAGAGAACTCAAGAGTTGATTATCAAGCATTTAGAGCTACATTCAAGATTCAAGCATCATGTCAAAGTCATAATGCATCATGTGTGTTTTTGAGCAAACATTTGTGATGTAGGTTTTCATGATTCAAGCAAGCATTCAAGTCAAGATTCATAGCATTCAATCAAGAGTCAAGATCTACATTCACACTATCTATTTCATGCAAGATTGCAACCTTTGTTACAAGGGTTGAGTGACTTGCAACATAACCTATTTGTGTGTTCATCATTCCTTCATTCTATTTGATTTTATTTCAAGGTTTGATTACCAAAACAAGGTTTGACCAAGGCAAACCCCTATCCACTAACAAGAATTATTTTTCCCTCTCTTTGATGCGTGATTTGCAGATTTAGGTTGAAGATCCATTAAAGAGCAATATTGGAGAAAGTTTTCAAAGTTGTCACCTTTCTTGCAAGCTCATGAAAAGTCACCTACAAGTTGGAATTCAGAGTTAGACTCAAAGATCAGAAGGGAGAGAAGCTACAAAATATCACTAGAGGATACCATAGTTTTAGATCAACCTTGATACTAGGACTAAGTTTCCACTTGTGGCGTATGAGTCCCAATATACCAGTTTTTAGACTTTTTTGTAGATTCTGGTTTACCAGTTGCAGATTTCAGTTTCGGCCTAAAACCCTAAACTGAGACTAAATTTCCCCTAATAGTGTATGAGTCCTAGTGTGCTTCAAAATTCATAATTTTAGGATTGCAGACCTTGTTTCAAGCATCTTTAGTTTTCCAGGTGCACCTCTGTTTATCTCTAGTTTTCTATCCTAATTTAAGTTCATTTTCTAGGTCATATAGTTAGGTTTTGCATGTTACTTTCATTTCTTGTCATTCTAAGCCTTTGCTTAGTGGTGAAACCCCTTATTTATTTTCAATCACACCCTAGGAGACTTTATTGAAGATCTCTTCTCTCACTTGGACCAATGGATTGAGATCTCTAAGGTTTCTTTGAATGAAACTAGCGCAAAATAGGGTCCCTTACATCTCCTAAATGATAGACAGACTCATAACCCTATTTTATTTGTTTCATTTTGGTGAACCTAGCCTTTGAACACTTTATTTCTGATTTGGAGTGCATCATAGTCCTAGATCTAGCTTACATTAACTTTGCATTAGGTCTTGCATTAGTTAATTTGTATTTAGGGATTCTAAATCTTGCATTAGTTAAAGTGAATATAGGTTGCATTTTGGCATTTTGCATCATTGAATTTCATTTGAAAAGTATAATTTCACATTGTCAAGACATCATACAAACTAGAAAACCTAACATCAACTCAGAATTTACTGAATTTAGTGCAAAAACCCTAATCTAGGACTCATACACCCAAGTCTAGGTGATTTAGTCCTAGTACAAGTTGTTTTACCTGACTTCTAGGAATTTTGTGTTGACTATTTTTTAGCATTTGAACCCTTCAAAAACCCTAATTGGGACTCATAACCCCTTTGGGCAATTTAGTCCTATGTCATACCTTAAATTGCATTTTACAACATTAAAAACCTTGTTTATGTGCTTATGTTTGTTGTTGTTAGATTTCTATTTTAGTTTATAGTATTGAGTTTCTATTTCATTCATTTCATGCATTGCTTAATTTCAAAAGTGCATTTACACATTTCATTCTAAGTTATTGCATTGCGTTTCAAAATGGATATGTGCTTTGGTAAGCTTTGGATGTCCTTGAAGTCATTAGTGGATGTGTCAAGCAATGATTTTGGAAGTGAACCTAATGAAATTGAACTCACTCATGCTCAATCAACTCCTAATGCATGTCATCTTCGTGATTTTGACATCATTGGAGAAGATGATGACAACATGAACAACTTCTTAAACAATTTCCTTAACAACCTTGAGACTAATGCATCCTTTTATCCTTCCATGAAACAACCAACACCCCTTACCATCCCACCACTTGAGATGTTTAGAAATTTACATCATGAAAATGAATCACAAGATAAACCTAAACCCCCTACAATCAGTGATCCTAGTTCCTCTAATCAAGTGCATCAATCTTATGTTAACAAAGTGACCAACACTCCCATTAACCTAGAAGAGACACATGGGAAAGGATTCACGATCTTAATTAAAAAAGGATGTGATACAACAAGTGAACATGAAATTCATCAACTCTTAGAACAAATACCAACTAAAGATACTAAAGGGATAGGATATCAAGATCCTCCTCTTGATATAAATATCCTCCTTCCTAAAGAACAACCAATGCCTTGTAATGATGATAGGGATGATAGGATCATCTTAGGTCCTCCTCCTCAACATCTAACTCAAGAAATTGGTGAATCTAGCAAGCAACGAAGGCCTTAAAAACTAAATAAACTACAATTCCTTTGTCTACCATCTACAACTAAAAGAACTTTACATATACTTCTCAGCCAAGGACTGATTACATTACCACCCATGTGAGAAAAATGATTTCCAAATCCTAAGAACACAAACACATCTCATTATATAGATATCATAGAGTTTTTGAACATAGTACTAATGAGTGTTGTTCTTTAAAAAAAATATTTAAAAAGTTGGATATATCATAGAAATAATCCCTTAAAGCATGTCCTTCCACTCCTTGCCATGTAATAGTTGTAGGATCATAATATTCTCACTATTACATGCTTTACCTTCATTGCAAATAATTTCAAAATGTAAGGAGCTCTTTGTCATCACCTACCTCGACTCATTCTTGTCTTGCACTCAATGGAGGAAAGAATTAGATAGCCTTGCCCTAGTGTTGCACTCGTTATTGTCCCTTTGGCCAGTTATCTGCCTTCCGTATATGATGAACAAGATTGGGATGCAGATGACCTACTATAGGTTGATTCAGATGCGTCTTAAGTTAGTCTTTCCTTTATTTTCTTTTTCATGTAATGTGTGTGATTACATGTGTGTAATGTGATATCCTTGTACCATTTTGTTTGTTGTACTTCTCTATTTGTGGCATTCCTCTATATGTATCTACATTCTTCTCTATGTCGTAAACCTTTATCTTTTTTTTTTTTGTGCTTTCCTTTTGGGGATGACGCAATGCATCAAGACATTTAGGTATCTTCCATGTTGACCCAAAATATTATCCTTTATCTTTTTTGTCTTGTGTTTTCCTTTTGGAGATGATGCAAAGCGTCAAGACATTTAGGTCTCTTCCATGTTGACCCAAAAACTTTTCTTTGTTTTCACTCTCTTTGTGTCATTCTTCCTATTCCATGAGTATTTGGGCAATGATGACAGTTCCAAGCTCTCTAAAAAAATTGTAGCAAAGACATACTGACCTCAAATCTGTGGATTCCTTATGTGATTTTGGGATTTCATTTTGGGGGAAACCCCTTTCATGACATAGCTTCATTTGGAAACATATGACTTGGCATAGGGATTTTTGACAATGCTCTCATGTCCTCTTTATTTTTAGCATTTTTCATTTGCTACTTTAAAGTAATTACTCACAACATGGTGTTTAGAAATTTATTTAAAGTGGGGGGATACATTGGCTTTATTCTTTTACATTTTTGCAACTCATGTTTCATTATGTACAATTTTCTTACTTCATGCGACGTGTCTTTTACGTTGTGGTGACATTGGGTGTGATCTCCTTCAAGAGCGTGATCTCTCTTCACATATTATATTCCTCTTAGTGGCTTGGTGTGACACACTGCATCCCTTAAGTTGTGAATATTCTATTCTTCAATTGGTCCTCTCTTGGAGACATTAGGCACAATGTTCCCTAAGTTAATACCTTACATGAGCTAAGAAAAACTCCTTCAAGAAATTACCTTACACTACCTTTTACAATATTTGTTATATGGCCACCTTGCATAACACACTTTGCTTGCCTATGGAGCCATCTTGTTCCTTTATGGGTGTCAAGCATAGGAAGCTTTGCTTGCCTCATGGATCATGTTGTTCGTGTTGTGTGGCACCTTATCAAAGTTATCAAGAGGTATAGCTTTGGTATGGTTAGCGTATGGGAGCCAAATTTAGGCGTGACTTTCCATAGCCACTTACTTGTCTATGTGAGTGCATACCGGTCATGTGTGTATGTGCCTCACTAGGGGCTCACCTAGTGGATGGCCTAAGGTTTCACTAGCCCTTGTGAGTGTGCTTTGATTTGCATAGTGGAAATTGTGTTCCACTTGTAAACGTTTTTGGAAAAACAACTTAGATCTGATCCACAACATGTGAGACAAACAGTCGAGGCTTGATCCACCCCTTTTTTGTTTTTATTTTTCTTTCTTTTTGTCTTTGGAAGTGTATGTTCCTTTTTATCACTCCTTAAATTATTTACATGTGTGTTCTTTTGTGCTTATGTTGGTTTTCCATAGGATCTTGATCCTGGGGACTTGTGCAACCCTCTTGATTTTTGTCGTCCTATCTCACTAGCATTGGTACACTTGGACCACTCTTCATGCAAGTTTGTCTACTTTAGTGTGAGTTTGAAGCAAGTTCCTCCTCTCACTAAAGTGGGGGCTAAATTTAGTGTATAAAAATGTATATGTTTACATTTTCACACTTGTTTGGGCCCTCCCTACTAAAACTAGACTTCTTTATGCCTTATTTGGTCCTATTTTGCATCCACAAGCCTTATTTAATGAATCTTTCTGAGGATGATCCTGACACATATCTAATAAATAATCATAATTTAATTATTTTGGATTATATATTCTAGATTTAGTGATCTGGGACTCATACACCACCTTGGGCATATGGGTCCCACCTAAGTTTTGGGGTCTGGTACTCTTGAAATTTTTGTCCCAAGACTACCCTACTGGGTTTTATACACCATAGTTGGTGTATGAGTCCTAATTAGCTTGGACCTATTTTTAATTCAAATTCTTGGTAGGATTTTAGTCTTCTAGATCTTATGTCAGCTTGTAGTGTTGTAATTTCAGGAAATTTTCCATAAACAAGTATAAATACAAGGTTATTTCACATATTTTCTCCTAAAAATTTTAACTAGCAAGTGTGATATAAGAATTCAAGCATTCTAGCAATTCAAGAGAATTCAATAATTGATTATCAAGCATTCAAAGCTACATTCAAGATTCAAGCATCATGTCAAATTCATCATGCATCATGTGTGTTTTTGAGCTAACATTTGTGATGTAGGTTTTTCATGATTCAAGCAAGAATTCGAGTCAAGATCCATAACATTCAATCAAGAGTCAAGATCTAAATTCATGCTAGCTATTTCATGCAAGATTTCAACCTTTGTTACAAGGGTTTGGTGAGTTGCAACATAGCCTATTTGTTCATTCATCATTCCTTCATTCTATTTTATTTCATTTCAAGGTTTGATTACCAAAATGGGGTTTGACCAAAGAAAACCCCATGCACTAACAAAAAAACATTTTTCCCTCTCTTTGATGTGTGATTTGTAGATTTAGGTTGAAGATCCATTGAAGAGAAAGATTCGAGAATGTTGTCAAAGTTGCAAAGTTGTCACTTTTCTTGCAAGATCATAGAAAGTCACCTATAGCTCAGAATTCAGGGTTTTAGACTTGGAGATTGGAAGGGAGAGAAGATACATAAGATCACTAGAGGATACCATAGTTTCATACCAACCCTGATACTAGGACTAAATTTCCACTTGTGGCATATGAGTCCTAGTATACCAGTTTTTAGACTTTTTTTGTAGATCCTAGTTTACCAATTGCATATTCCAGTTTCAGCCTGAAACCCTAAACTGGGACTAAATCACCCCTACTGGTGTATGAGTCCTAGTATGCTTCAAAAGTCATAATTTTGGGATTACAAACCTTGTTTCAAGAATCATTGGTTTTCCAGGTGCACCTTTGTTTATCTCCAATTTGCTATTCTGATTTAAGTTCAGTTTTTCGGTCAAATAGTTAGGTTTTTTATGTTATTTTCATTTCTTATCTTTCTAAGCCTTTTCTTAGTGGTGAACCCCCTTATTTATGTTCAATCACAACCTACGAAACCTTATAGAAGATCTCTTCTCTCACTTGGACTATTGGATTGATATCTCTAAGGTTTCCTTGAATGAAACTAGCACAAAATAGGGTCCTTCTTGTGTGTGTTCCATCTCCTAAATGATAGACACACTCATAACCCCTATTTTCTTTGTTTCAATACAAAAATAGAAATGGACCCCTAACTTTTTACTCCAAAAATTGTACAACCACTCATCTAAATACTTCCTAGCCAGAACCTTATTAATGTCCATGGCGGCAAAAAAAATTGCACTTTTAATTAATTAATTATCTTCATCTAGAAATGCATTCTCTAAAGCCTCATTCAGAATAAGAGTATCCTTTTTGGGAGAGGGCGGGGGTGCTTACCTTGTCCCTCTCTACTTTCATAATTGGCATCTCTAGCCCTTTCAACCTTGAACTTGGCCCTTTGTGGACCCTCGCGCCCACAACAATGTCTTTGAAGGACTTCAGCTGAGGATTTACATTGGCTTCTTCATTACTCCCATTTAAATGCAATTCTAGGGGATTTTTATCCCCACTCATTGTTAGTTACACACCGTCGAGGGGGTATACATGCAAAAAAAACCACAAGAGCTAGGAAAAAACATGAACAAAGCCACAAATGGGTACACCAAAGAAAATGAAATGGCTTCAAAGAGAATAGAGGGGAGCCCACACCGCCAACCAGGCACACATCAATGTGGAGGATGGTCGGTCCTCCTCCACAGTAGTGTGCGAAGCCTTCTCAAACCCTAGTTTCCCCGATACTACTGAAAAGTTGCGGAGCCTCCTCTCCTCCTTTTCTCTCTACCACCCTTTCACTCCACTGGCCTGAATTAATCTCTCACCGCCCCTTCCAATTCATATGTATAATCATGTTTAATTCATCTCCCCTCCTACTACTTCCATGACATCCCACATAAAATATGATAGGAATTGCATTCAATGCTTTCAATGCCTCACACAAATCAAAAACTTTAGAGCCTTTCAATCTACCAACCTCTTGAATTTTCTTCACATTGATGCTAAAACATGCTAGCTTGAGGTCTCTACAAATTCCATCCTGGCACCACAACATGCTATGCACAGAGTCTAGTGATGCTTCAACCAAGCATCTATTAGAAGATGTCTTTGATAGCTCAAGATTAACTATGCGAGATCCCACATTTGTCAATGCCAAGCAGGTAAACTTGTGTGCATGTCATTTGTTGGTATGCTTTCTTTTGTAGCTCGAATAGATATTTTAACAGGTTTACATGCAAGTGATTTTTTGTGAAGGCAGTTGTGTGCTCCAAGAATATTTGAAGGTCCAACCTCAAACTCCATTCGACCTAGGTGAGCAAGCTCACTAAGGCCTTGCCATTATTTAGTTCTCTATTTTTTAATTTGTTTGAGTTTTTTTTTGTCTTTTGTTTGTTTCAGAATTCATTGTTTGTAAGAAGCTTTCGTGTTTATGAACACTATGGAATTTTTGTTCATAAACACACTAAAATGTGAAAATTAATCTTCTATTCAAGCATCGATCTCTTTTTAAATGGTTTTTTTTTCATTACAGTTACAAATAATATTGTTGGTTGTTTTAGTGTCATAGATAAATCCAGGGTTGTTCTCTCTTTCGTAGGTTCACCTTCAACATTTCAGTCTGATATATGTTGTTGTTTGCAAAATTTTCAAAATAAAAGTTGGGTTATCATATTATCATAGGTTCTACATTATCATTCAGTTAGGTTTTCTTTGATGTTGTAACAAATTTTTGGGTTTAGATCTTTTTATTAGGTTTTTCTTAATCTATTCAGTGAGTTAAATATTGTAGATTTTCTCAGTGCCATAGATAAATTTTGGGGTGTTACCTTTTTCATGGGTTCTACTTCATCAATTTAGTCATGCAAAATAGATGTGATATTTGTTAAACTCTTATTGTTTTTCATTCCCAAGCTTTGAATTGTTCTTCATTACAACTATTACAGTCATAGGTTAGTAGTTGTGTTTCCCTATAGTTTATATTGCAATCATTATAGTCATAGTTAAACAATTGTGTTTCCTTGCTATAAAATGTAAGTGTGGTTCTCATTTTGTTGTGTGTGAGTATGTTTATACTAGGCAAGCCTTTTAAGATATGAAATATGTTTCTCTTTTTCATTAGTTCTTCTTCATCTATTCATTCATGTAACTGTAGTATCTTTTTTAGGTGCCATTGATAAATTTGGGGGTGTAACCTTTTTTGGTTCCTTGGATAAATTTGAGGGTGTTTCTTTTTCATTGGTTTTGCTTCAACAATTCATACATTCAAATGTTCTAGCTTTTTATGTGCCATTGATAAATTCATTCACACAAGTATTGTTGGTTAATTTGGTGCCTTAGATAACTTTGGGGGTGTTCTCTTTTGCATTGTATTTTTTAGGTGCCATTGATTAATTATAGGGTGTTATCTTTTTTAGGTGCCATTGGTTAATGTGGGTTATAATACATCATAAGGCATCTTTGGTTTGGATTAATGTTATTCAGTAATGCAACTATTGTAGCTTTTTAAGGTGTCATTGATTAAAATTGGGGGTGTTAGGTTTTTCATAGGTGTTGCTTCATCAATTCAATAATGCAAGTATTATAGCTTTTTTATGTGTCATTGATAAATTTAGTCACGCAACTATTGTTGATTAATTTGGTGCCTTAGATAACTTTGGGGGTGTTATCTTTTACATTATCTTTTTTAGGTGCCATTGATTAATTTCAGGGTGTTATCTTTTTTAGGTGTCATTGATTAATGTGGGTTATAATACATCATAAGACATCTTTGGTTTGGATTAATGTTATTCAGTAATGCAACTATTGTGACTTTTTAAGGTGCCATTGATAAAATTGGGGGTGTTAGGTTTTTCATGGGTGTTGCTTCGTCAATTTAGTAATGCAAGTATTGTAGCTTTTTTAGGTGTCATTGATTAATTTGGGGGTGTTATCTTTTTCATAGCTTCTGCTTCATCAATGTAGTCATGCAACTATTGTATATTTTTATGGTGCCATTGAAAAAATCCTGAGTGCTAATCTTTTCCATTCGTTCTGCTACATCAATTCAGTCATGCACCTATTGTTGGTTTTTTTATGCCTTAGATAAATTTTAGGGTGTTCTCTTTTGCATAGGTTATGATTAATCAATTCAGTCATGCAATTATTGCAACTTTTTTTGGCACCTTAGAAATATTTGGGGGTGTTCTCTTTTGCATAGGTTTTGGTTCATTAATCACTCATGCAATTATTGTAGCTCTTTTAGGTAACATAGATAATTTTGGGGGTGTTATCTTGTTTGTAAGTTCCACTTCATCAATTCAGTCACCATCTATTCTACCAGTTTTAGGTACCATTTATAAATTGGGGGGTGTTAGGTTTTTCATAGGTTTTTCTTCATCAATTCAGTCATCAACCATTCTACCTTTTGTAGGTTCCATTGATGAATTTGGGGGTATTAGGTTTTTCATAGGTTTTGCTTCATCAATTCAGTAATGCAACTATTGTATGTGTTTTAGGCACCATTGATTAATTTGGGGATGTCATCTTTTTCATAGTTTTTGCTTCATGTTATTTAGTCATGCAACTATTGTAGATTTCTTAGGACCTTCCATTTATAAATTTGGGGTTGTTAGGGTTTTTCATAAGTTTTTCTACATCAATTTAGTAATGCAACATAGATAGCTTTTTTAGGTGCCTTAGATAAATTTATGGGTGTTTTATTTTTCATAGGTTCTACTTCATCAATTCAATCATGCAACTATTATAGCTTTTTTTGGTGCCTTAGATAAGTTTGGGAGTGTTCTCTTTTGCATAGGTTCTACTTCTTCAACTCAGTCATGCAACTATTTTAGCATTTTTTGGCACCTTAGATAAATTTGGGGATGTTCTCTTTTGCATAGGTTTTGCCTCATCAATTCACTCATGCAACTATTGTAGCTTTTTTAGGTGCCTTAGATAAATTTTGGGTTGTTCTCTTTTTCATAGGTTTTGCTTCATCAATTCAGTCATACAACTATTGTATCTTTTTTAGGTTTCATTGATTAATTTGGGGGTGCTCTCTTTTCCATAGGTTTTGCTTCATCAATTCAGTAGTCATGCAACTATTGTATCTTCTTTCGGTTCCATCGATAGATTTGGGGGTGTTCTCTTTTGTATAGGTTTTGCTACATCAATTAACCCACACAACTATTGTAGCTTTCTTAGGTGCCATTGATTAATTTTCCATAGTGGTACACCGATCCTCCACAAGTTAGGTAAAACACTTGCATAAAAAAGCAATTTAAGCCCAAACACAAATCAAATATTAAATGAATAGTTTATCGTATATATTTTTCAACAAAACAAGTAGAGGATGGAAGCCAAACAAGTGTAAGTGTTTTGAGAGTGTATCTTTTTTGGTGCCATTGATTAATTTTGGGGTGTTCTCTTTTGCATGGGTTCTGATACATCAATTCACTCATGCAACTATTGTAGCTTTCTTAGGTGCCATGGATTAATTTGGGGGTGTTCACTTTTGCATAGTTTCAACTACATAAATTCACTCATGCAACTCTTATAGCTTTCTTAGGTGTTATTGATTAATTTGGGGGTATTCTCTTTTGCATAGGTTCTACTTCATCAATTCAGTCCTGCAACTATTGTAGCTTTCTTAGGTGCCATTGATTAATTTTCTTCACATTGATGCCAGAATGTGTTGGCTTAAGGTCTGCAACTTCAATCTCACCACCACTCCATGTTACACTCGGATTCCAGCATCCCTTCCAACTTCTTTATATATGTATATGCATATGTATAGACATATATACACATACATAGACATATACATATACATATGCATATGTATACATATACATATACATATACATATACATATACATATACATATGTGTATATATATATATGTATAGACATATACATATATGTATATATATCTATTTTGTTGTTGTTCTTCAATTTAGTCCTACAACTATTGTATCTTTTTCAGTACCATTGATTAATTTGGGAGTGTTCTCTTTTGTATAGATTTTGCTACATCAATTCACTCATGCAAATCTTGTAGCTTTCTTAGGTGACATTGATTAATTTGGGGGTGTTCTCTTTTGCATTGTTTCTGCTACATCAATTCACTCATGCAACTATTGTAGCTTTCTTAGGTGCCATTGATTAATTTGGGGGTATTCTCTTTTGCATAGGTTTTGCTTCATCAATTTATTCCTACAAGTATTGTGTCTTTTTTTGGTGCCATTGATTAATTTGGGGGTGTTCTCTTTTGCATAGGTTCTGCTTCATCAATTCAGTCTTGCAACTATTGTATCTTTTTTTGGTGCCATTGATTAATTTTGGGGTGCTCTCTTTTTCATAGGTTCTACTTCATCAATTTAATCCTTCAACTATTGTATCTTTTTTAGGTGCCATTGATTAATTTGGGGGTAGGTTCTTCTTCATCAATTCAGTCCTACAATATAAGTATCTATTTTTTGTTGCATTAGATTAATTTGGGGGTGTTATCTTTTTCATAGGTTCTACTTCATCAATTCAGTCATGCCACAAAGGTACATCTACAAACAGTGATAGAAATTGAAAGATGTTTATCTATTTAAGGTATACATGATCTATAGTGGATGTTTTGATCCATAAAAATCATGTATATCTTGAATAGATAAGACTTCTATTTGTGTTTTCATCATTACATAAACTTTCACACTACAAATTGTTTTTAATATTTGTTTGTTATTTCAAAATTTATGAAAATAGTTTCAGTGGTTTTCATTCCAAAGATATTCTATCATGAAATTGTATTTTTTTCCTTATGAAAATGAAAATTTAGCCATTGATAAATTTGGGGGTGCTCTTTTGCATAGGTTCTGCTACATCAATTCACTCATGTAGCTATTGTAGCTTTCTTAGGTGTCATTGATTAATTTAGGGGTGTTCTCTTTTGCATAGGTTTTGCTTCATCAATTCAATTCTACAACTATTGTATCTTTTTTTTGTGCCATTGATTAATTTGGGTGTGTTCTCTTTTGTATAGGCTTTGTTTCATCAATTCAATCATGCAACTATTGTATCTCTTTTTGGTGCCATTGATTAATTTGGGGGTGTCATCTTTTTCATGGGTGTTGCCACATCAATTCATTCATGCAACTATTATATCTTTCTTAGGTTCCTTAGATAAATTTGGGGGTGTTCTCTTTTGCATAGGTTCTGCTACATCAATTCACTCATGAAACTCTTGTAGCTTTCTTAGGTACCATTGATTAATTTGGGGGTGCTCTCTTTTGCATAGGTTCTACTACATCTAATGTTGGTTGTTTGAACACTTTGCTATTTGACCTATAACAAGAATTATCTATTGGCTATATGAGTATTGGATGGAAGTTATTTTTTTTTTTTATAGTTCCAAGATTAAGGTCTACATTTCAACCACCCCCAAAATTATCTATGGCACCATTAAAGAGTATAAGCTCACCACCCTTTCACTTCACTGGCTCACATTAATCTCTCCCTTCCCCCACCAATTCTTCTGTACAATAATGTTTAATGTGCATCCCCTCCTACTACCTCCATGACATGATGCACAAATTAGATAGGAGATTTATTTAACTCTTACTATTTTTCATCCCTTTGAGTTTACAGCTATATGAATCACTTTCACACTGTCTAGGCATTGGCACTACACTGCCAATAATTCATTGCATATATCGATATGTATTACCATAGAACAATAATCAACTGTTGGAATTTGTTACAACATCTATTTAGGGGACTTGGTTTTCTGAAGACCTTTCATGGCTGTCTATGTAGCACTTCACAATTCAAAGGGAATTGTGGACAAGTGCAACATAGATTATCATTAGAAAGGAATTCGGGAAATCAATTCTCTCTAAACCATTACTGAATGTAACAATTACCAAAATCCATTCATCCATGTCACATTATCTAGGCATTGGAACTACACTACCAATAATTCATTGTATATATCAACATGTATTACCATAGAACAATAATTATCAATTCTACTTTGTTACAACATGTATTTAGGGTACTTGGTTTTGCAAAGGCCTTTCATGCTTTTCTATGCAACACTTTACAAATCAAATGGAATTATGGACAAGTGCAACATAGGTTTCCACATATTTGGATGGGATTTTAAAAAGACTGAGAGCATAGATAAGGAGGTTCTACAGAGAAGCTTTAAGAAGCTGGAGTTTTCCAGCTTGGCTTAGGCAAGCTCCTTTCTAGCTAGATAGTTTTTCCCAAACCTATCAACCAGAGAGATCCAAAAAGTATCTGGAGGTTTTAAACATAGAGGAAAACCCAGATAAGTAGTAGGAAGGGACTCTATTTTGCAACCAAGAATTCCAGCTATCTTTCTCTATCTATGCAAAGGTGTGTTAAAGAAATACAATGAACTTTTTTGCTTATTTATCACCTGATCAGAAGCTCTACCATAGGTATCCAAAAGTTTCTTCATCTCTTTAGCTTCTGAGACAGTAGACCTTCCCATCAGCAAAGTGTCATCCACAAACTATTGATGAGAGCATATCAAATTGTTCAATGACGGTTTGAGCCCCATAATAGATCTTTGAACAACCAATTTATTCATATTCCTACCAAAACTCTCAGCCATAATCGTGAAGAGGATAGGAGAAATGGGATCTCCCTGTCTTAACCCTCTAGAACTATGGAAAAAAGTGGAAGGGGATCCATTAATAAGAACTGCCACAGAAGCAGAAGTAATAAGTTGTTCAATAAGCTACAAAACCCTTTCATTGAAACCAAAAGACTTTAAGATCTTAAACAGAAAGTTCCAGTCCACCCTTTCATAAGCCTTTGAAATGTCAAGCTTAAGAAGGAATCCTTTCGATTTAGAGACCAAGAGGGAGTGAACATTCTCATGAGCATGGACAATAGAGTCAAGAATTTGTCTACCAGGCACAAAACCATTCTGTTGAGGAGCAATAATAGAGGGCAGAATGAGAAGCAGCCTAGAGGTAAGCACCTTCGAAATAATTTTATAGAAGGAATTACAGAGGATGATAGGTCTAAAGCCTTCAAAATCCTGCACTCCAGGTTTTTTGGGGATAAGAACCAAGAAAGTGGTGTTTAACTCCTTCAAAAGATTTCTAGAGCGGAAGAATTCTTTCACCGCCTTCTCAACATCCTCCCCAACAATGTCCCAAAACCAATGGAAGAAAAGTAAAGGGAAGCCATCAGGACCAGGCGCTTTGCTTCCTTCAAAAGAGAAAACAACTTTTTTAATTTCCTCACTGGTGGGTACATCTGTCAACATTTCATTGTCTCTAGAGTTAACAATCCTGGGGATAGCCCCCAGTAACTGATTTTGATCCTCCAAGTTAATACCCTCTTTCTCAGACAAAAAGTTCTTGAAGAATAGGACAGCTTCTCTTCTAATGTCATCTTCCTCCTCACAAGTTTTGCCATCAACCACAATTGCAGAGATTTTGTTAGCTGTCCTATGTTTAGATGCTGAAAGATGAAAATATCTAGTGTTTTTGTCTCCAGCCTTTAGCCACAGAGCTTTGGATCTTTGTCTCCAAAATTCCTCTTCTCTAGCAATTATCTTGTGAAGTTTTATGAGAATCTCATTTTCCTTTTCCTTGGTTTCATTCAAGTAGCCTTCCTTCTGAATTTTTTTTTGGATTTCAGATAGCCTAAACTGAAGATCAGATTTAATTTGAAAGATATTGCCAAAAGACTCTTTTTTCCATTTTTTGAGATTCATTTTAACTTCTCTTAGTTTTTTGGCAATTCTAAATAAGGCAATACCCTTTATTTTAATATTCCACCATTTCCTTATTTCCTCTCGGAGGAGAGGATGGGAAAGCCACATCTTCTCAAAGTGAAAGGGAGTATTCCTTTTAATTTGTAAGGGGTCAGCAACAAAACTAATAGGAAAATGGTCAGATCCAATTCTAGGGAGGGTTTTCAAAGAGCAGCAATAATTTAAGATCCAAATATCAGAAACAAGGGTTCTGTCAAGTCTCACCTAGATCAGATCAGACAGAACTCTTCGATTCGACCATGTGTAAGAGCTCCCTTGCAAGTTCAGGTCGATCAAAGCCTGATTATTGATGAATTCCAAGAGATCTTCTTTGCTTTCTTCATTGATTTGAGAGTCGTCAAAATTCTCACCCTGAAGGAGAGGGGAGTTAAAATCTCCCATGACAACCTAGGGGTCATTTTGAAAGATATTTCGGAAAGCAGCCAGCTCTTTCCAAAAAGTCTTCTGAGCTTTTTTGCAATTAGGAGCATAAATATTAGATTGGATCTAGCTAAAGTTGTCCCTTATATGAGTAAATCTAGTGGCAACATGATTAGGATGAGAAAAAAGTGGATCACCTCTTATGACCTTACAGTTCCAAAAAGTTGCAACCCCACCAGAGGCACCAGCAGAATCACTTCCCTGAATGGAACAGTGCTAGAACAAAGAAATCTTTTCCACCTTTTCACTTAACATTTTGGTTTCCTGAATGAGGAGAATATCAGGCTTTTGGTCCTAGGAAAAATTGTATAAAATATCCTGCTTTTGGGGGTTATTTAGTCCCCTTATATTCCAGGACAATAACTTCATGGGAATTTAGGGGAAAGAAGGAGCTCCGGGATTGTTTTTTGGAAGCCATCCGCAATATCTTGAAGGCTATGGTGCTCTCTTATCAAATTTTTGGGTCTTCTTCCTTTGGCCAGAGATATTTCCCCACAGTCCGCTTTTGCTCTCGATCTTGTTGAAATCCCACAAGGGGTGATTTTGATTTTAATTTTTGATTTTTTCTTCTTTTTCTTTGATAGCACCTCTTCTGTATATGTATCATCTTGACTATCTAATTCTTTGTTGGATTCCCATTCTTTTTTAGAGAAAAATTTTTGCTCCCAGGGGAGGCTTTCCATGAGCCCATTCCCACAGGGCAAGGAATTACTTCTTTCAAGAAGGCTTACCTGGCTAGGGTCTGAATAAGTGTCTTTAACGACATCAAAAGAAGCCACATCCGAACAAGATTCAACACCTAGATTATATGTCCTGACCGGAGACACAATCAGGGGAATGCCTACCTCCAGAGAAAGACCCTGAGTAGGAATATCGTCCAGCCCTAGCATCACGGGGTCCCAAAAGATGGGGCTCATCTCTGAGGTAATAGAATCATCTGAATTGCTTAGGACTAATTTCCCAACTTCCCATTCCACGCTTTCCTCTTTGTCCTAAGAATCAGAGATAAACTCTGGAACCAAAACTTGGGGGGGCTGGAAGGCAGAGCCTTCATTTCCAACATCATCAGAGATGTTGTATTGAGAAACATCCGCCTTGCTTAGAACCAAGTTCCCAGCATTACAATCCATTCCTTCCCCTTTGTCATGAGATCCAAACTTAATCTCGAGAACAAGAGCTTGGGGGACCTGGATGGTGGAGCCTTCATTTCCAGCGTCACCCGAGAGATTATCAGGGGTTTCTGCAACCTTTCCCACTAACTCCGTTACAAATTTTTCCTCCTGCTTCTTTTTCCATACAACTTTTGAGGTCCTTTTAGGGTTTTCCATTTCTTTTACTGCCTTAAGGGGGCAATGCTTTGCCCAATGGCTAGATTTTCTGCAATTGAAGTAGGCAAAAAGGATGGTCTCAAACTCAATAGCCTATGAACAGGAGCCAAGTTTTGAGTGGATCTCCACAGAGGAGGGAAGATTCGCTTCATGAGAAACACCCACACATATTCTAGCAAACACCAGTCTCCTTGTTGTTGTCATAGGGTCAATCGATAATAGCTCCCCAAAGGAGCTAGCTATCCCCTTGAAAAGATCCTTGTTCCAGTATTCCAAAGGAAGACCATGAAGACTAACCCATACCGGAGTAGTCTCAAAGATGGAGTCTATAAGATCTAAGTTTGAAGACCATTTCTTAAGTGCGAGAGTAGATTTCCCAATAAACCATGGTCCTCCGCATCTAACAGCCTTAATGTCTTCTTTGTTCGAGAACTCAAAAGCAAAGAATCCTTTTGGGAGAGCCGCAACAGAGGCACTACCATTTGTTCTCCATTTTTTCCTAACGAAATCCCTAACAATCTCAATATTTGGCCTTTGGCCCATGAATTTTCCAACTAGGGAATTTTCCATTATAGCAATATTATGATCAATGATCTTGTCTGGAATAGAAATTGCAAATTTTCCAACTGTAGGGCAAGAAATATTGTGCACAAGGGGAAAAAAAGACTTACCATTAGGTTTAACCCCAAACAGTGAGGCCCACTTCTTACGATACCCGCCATTCATGTCACCAGACCCCACTGCACCTTTGAAGTTATCTTTAGGGAAATCACCGACAGGTTTAATAGGGGGTGGAACCAGAATATTCTTCCCCCTGGGTCATCCGCACACTTTTTTGGGGAATCCTCTTGTTCCGGTTCCTCCACGCTTTTCTTCTTACTTGAGGCAGACCCATGACCCACCTGGGCCTTCACAGATCCATCGCCATCACCCTACTTAGTACCAGAAGATTCAAAAAACCCATTTTCCCACCTAGCACTCTGCTCCCGCCCGCTCCATGAATAGAGTAGAGGCCATTTTATTGTTGGTTTCATAGTAGACTATTTTATTTCTCATGTCTTTTTTCTTTTGGTTATTGTTCCTCATGTTCTCTGGTTGTATTGTTAGAGCCAAGTCAAAAGCACATATGACATATTGATACAATGCATATAAAATGTTTTGGCCATAGGAAAAAACCGACAAAGATTCTAAATTTTAAAGCAAAAAATCCTTATTACATGAGCAGTAGAATAGTTTATTTTATTAACTTCAAATAGATGGATTGAAAACAATATGTGGCAATTATTGATGCTCAGTAGATGGAAAAGAGTATCATCAAACATATTAATGCAAGACAACCAACGACAATTACTTGACCGCATTTTTTGTGTCGTGTGACACCCCTTCGATTTGTTATGTTTTCTTGACAACTCAGATAATTTGTTAGACTTTATTTTATGTTATTGTTATTCTATCACTAACTATGGAGTGATGATAGACTATATTGATGTGATCACACATTATATGCATGGTGATTACGTTTAATATGCTTTATGTTTTCATAGATGCTTAGTTGTGATGACATTGCTATATATGCTTATTGTAATTTAATTGATATATTATCTCATTAGTTGATGTCACATTGTATTGGTGAAGAGAATAGTATTGCATCACTCACTTACGAGTGCCCTGTGATTTCCATGATTCTCTCTTCACGGTGTGTATGAATTACTATTTGTATGCATGTACGACTCTTGCTTGTGTTGTAGGTTTGCAGGTATAGGATAATGACTTCACCTGGTTTCATAGGTCTGAGCATGTCCACTACTCAACAGTAATATTGGGAGATAGTAATAGGCTACCTAGTCATACCTTTACCCTAGTACAGTGTGTCATCAATTTGAGTTTTTCTTTTAGCCTTATCATTGTTGTTCTAGGTATTTTATTATTGTGCGAGTTTCATTTGGTAGATTAAATGTGTATTTGATTTAAATATTTAATTAATTGAATTATTGTTGTGAAGGATTTAGAATAAATAAATAAATTAATTCAATTTAGTTATGTTATTAAAAACTTTTAATTATTAAATTATATGGGAATTAAATAAATAAGATTATTTAAATTTGTTGAAATATATTAATTGTTTTATTTTATTTTAAATCCATGAGGTTGGAAAATATCTGGGGTTGTTGAGGGAAAAGATATTTTTTTGCGATAACTATGAGTTAGAAATTTGTTATCTTATTGTTGTTAATTAATTCTTAGAGGAAATATTGGGAAAAGGGAAGGAAGTTGTTTCATGGGAAGAGTTTTGTTTTAGGTTGAAAATTGGTGAGGAATTTTTGGATCTCTCTGAGGATTTTATTTTAGAATCTTGCTGTAGAATTCTTGGCTATGGTATTGTTGTGTTTTCTGGAAGTGGAAAATTTACTAGAGGAAGCTTTGGCAACATTGGCATTTTGAAGCCATAGAGAAGCTCGACAATAATTCTTGGGGCAACAGTTCTTCTGGAACAAGTTCCTTTATTGTTTTTGTGAATTTTGAATTGAAAGGTTGTTTATATTAATGTAATACAGTTTGGAAATGTTTAGGAAAAGATTTTCAATATTGTAGAAGCTCTTATTTCTTTCTTTTAAAAGATTTCATGAAAGTTGAAACTCTATAGAAAACAATTTTAAAAAAATCCTCTCTATAAATTGATCATTTGAAATAGGTTGATACAAAAGGAAATTATAGATCTCTGTAGAAAAACATTCATTTTTCTATGATTTCCCAATTCCTTTTAATTGTTCGGGAAAATGAAATCTCTGAGCTTTCCCGTAGAAAACTTCTTTAGTGTAATTTATTTGCTCAACTTGAACTAGTGATTGGATTAATTACATATATATATACACATATATATTAAAATATATATGTACATATACATATATATAATATATATAAATATATATTTTTTATTTAAAAACATGAAAAATTCCTTGTAGGAAATTTTCTTGGGAAAAGAAATAAAAAATCGTTGTACGATGAATGCTTGACTTTGAAATAAAATAATAATAAAATGAATTTCATTTTTGGTTTGCCCAGGGGTGAAACCCCAGCCGTACCCACACCTAGGGTGTGTTGCTATGAGTGGTGCTCCCCACATCTATGTGGGGTAAGCGCTGCCCATGGAAAGTGAACCCCTTGTGTGGGAATGACGTAGCCAGGGCTACATCCCTATCCGTGCAAATGTTTATGTTTTTTTTTATTTATTGTATATGGGCTCGATAATGTATATATTTATATATGATATATATATTATATATATTATATGTATTATAAGTCATATTTATATTATTTTATTTATTAAATAATATTATATATATATATATATATATTTATTTAAATATAGTTATTTAAATTATTTTATTAGAAGTTCGTAAATGATTTTTAAAGGAATATTAAATGGATGAGTGCATGGAAGCACCAATTGTTATTTTATAACGAAGTGATTTTATTAGTAAGATTGATATTTTTTTAATCTATTTTTGTGGATTTGGAAACTGAACTTTTGTTTTAATTGCTATGGATTTATTAAATGGTATTATGTTTAAAAGGTTTATTTTAAATATGCGATTTTGATTGATTTGGATTTAGGAAATCTGAATGATAGTATTTGTTAAATGCTTGAAGTTGTATTTATAAAAGCAAGTGTTTTGTAACTGTGTACTAGGGGGAAAGTATTTGTTAATGTGAAAATCTAAGTCTTCTAGAGTGGTAATTGTGAAAGGGTTGTTGTAACTTTAGTTCGCCCTTTGAGTTTTCTTGGGTAGTGCACATATTGGGATTCAGTATTGGACATCCGTAGGGATGTGTTGCCTTTTGAGGTGTGTTGATTATGTGTGGTCAATTTTAGTGCACTATATACCCTTGGGTGTGGTATGAGTTTATGTGTTGTCGATAAGGGAGTGGCTTTCAATGAGGCTCGGGACACAAAGTGGTCCTAGGACAACTTGTGTGGGAGTCAGTTTAACTAGTGGAAATTAAATAAGCTATTTTTAGGGGAATGTGTAGCTTAATACATTAACTTTGTAATTTATCCTCGCCCATTGGCTCAAGGGCTTGTGTTAGACTTGAGATGAGTCAGGAAGGCTTGGAATGGTACGATTGTTATCTTGTCTTCTCGAAAGATAATCGATTCCACTCTGGTGTGCATGTGGGGTTGGAGTTCGTAAGAGGTTACTAGGATAACCCTAGAGGGGGGCCGAGAGCTAGGAAGATATCCTTTGGATAACCAATGCAACCATTGTGATGAAACTCCTCCTATGACAACAATTGGTTTATTTGTATTGTGTTTATAATTGATTCAGTGATTCTGGAAGCAATGTTACCATTGTTCTTGTTTACCTGTATTGTGAGTATTTTGGATATGGCCTGTGTCTAGAGGTAGTAGGATTGTCTTAGTTACATTTTACTATCTCCTAGCACGGGGGATGGGCCTACGAGTACCATATGGTTGGGTGGTGTGTGTCTTATACTGTTGAGTTCTCTTCTTGTTCGTGATGGTAGGATCTTCTTGTTCAAGGATCTCGTGTGGTTCTCTAGAGTTGTTCTTCTATTTCTTCATTGTAACTGTGGATCATTATGCATAATTGTAGTACCTCGTTTGTATCAAGCTAAACCTTTGTAATGTAATTGTAATAATATTTATGATCTATTCATTATTGGATTTAATGGTGTATTGGATGTTATGTGGTGTTGTATCTATGGAAATATGTTCAATACATTTCTATGAGTTAATTTTATTTTGAAATGGTTTAATGCTTTGATGTATGTTGGATCATGGTTTAAATTTCATATGTTATGGTTGGTTTAATTTTATAAGTATTGGGTTTACATGTAGACGCGTTGAGTGGCCTAGAGAATGTTTGTGGTTAAATTAGAGTACTTTACTCATCTTGTTTTACTTTTTAAGGAAAAAAATTGTTGGGCTTCCATAGTGTTACATCATCCTCTAGGTTGTGGGATGGGTTTTTACAGTTGGTATTAGAGCCTAGGTTTAAAGACTGGGTACTCTAGGTTAATGTTGGAACCATTAAGTTTTTGCAGAGGATTTAAGCTGCATATCTTGTATTACACCTTGGTGTGTTTGTGCAGGATTGTGCCACCTAGGAGAGGTTGATGCCATGGTCGTGGCCTTGGAGGCATACATGGGGGTAGTCAGCAGAACTCACCTCTGCATGTTTCTCATAATTCTGACTCTGAGGAGCAATAGGCTTCTCAAAACATTCCAAGAGGTGGTATTTAGTATCCATATCCACAAGGGATCGAGGGTGCATAGTTGGATTAGTTATTGGAGGAGACTCTTGCCCATCTTGGGCCAAGGCAGGAGGTAGATCAGATTGTTGTTAGAGAGAGGGATGTACCAGCTCAGTCATATGCAGTTGTAGCTGCACATATGAGGGATTTACTTAGGGCTCAACCCCCCATATTTGATGGATTAGGCATCAGCTTAGAATTGGAGACCTGGCTAATTGACTTGAATAGATGATTTGCTATGCACCCATATGGTAGCAATACTAGAGCTAGATGTGTGATTATGCACCTGAGAGGATTTACCTCCACATGGTAGAGACTGGAGGAGAAAAAACTCCATATTGATATCAGTACTGTATCTTGGGAGATGTTTCTTGAGAGGTTTTGTGCCAGATTTCTCTCAAATCATTGGTGACAGTGCAGTGGGGATGAGTTTCATACTCTACAATATATGAGTATGTCAGTGGAGTTGTATGAGCGTCATTTTTATGAGCTTAAACAGTGCACAGGCATAGGTGATGATGAGGGCATGTTGGTGCAGCACTTTCTTAGGGACTTAAATGGTCGAATTAGTGGAGGTGTGTGGGTTTTCAAACCCAAAACCATGGAGGCGGTGGTAGATAAGGCCAGAATTATTGAGGATAATTTGGCAATGGCCTTAGGTGGTCATGTTTGAGTACAAGTGGGCAACACTTTAGCCGCAGAGACTAGTGCACGCAGTGGACAGCCATAGGGAGTTGGACCAACAAGGGCACAACAGACACCAACATAGAATGGATAGTACCAGAACTCTCAAGGAAAATGAAAGGATTTTCCACGTAGATAGAATGACAAATATCAGATAGCGGGTGATTAGAATTGTAGGCGTGTTAAATGCTTCAGTAATGCACAGCCAGCACAGAGTTCTCAGTCTACCTTTAGGGGTAGTGTTTAGCAGTTCAGTGCACCTTTTGGTGGTAGGGGCTATGGTAGAGGTACCAGGTGTTTCGCTTGTGGCCAACAGGGTCACATAGCTTGGAAATGTCCCAATAAGGGAATGTGAGGATATACACAGAGGTCAGTGGTGTCAGAGTTGACTGTAGGGGATGCAGGTAGAGGACACCATGTATTTACTACAGTTGATAACTGCCAGGCTGACCACCAGAGTATAGTGGTGGAGACTATAGGTATGTTGTAGGGTAACTGAGTTACCATATTCTTTGATTTGGGAGCCTCCAACTCATTTATTTCATCATCCATTGTGGCACGTGATAGACTAGGAGTAGTAAGGCAAGAGGGTATGTGGCAGGTTGAGTTAGCATCTAGTGCTAGGGTTGTAGAACATTCCTTTGTAGCGAATTGTAGACTGGAGATTGGTTCTTTCCACACCACTATAGATCTTCATGTTATACCATTAGGTTCTTATGACATAGTGCTAGGGATGGATTGGCTTGATGCTCATAGGTTTGTGATTGATTGTCGATGCAAGTCGATACTATACATTGATGCATCAGGTAGTGAGATAGAGTTAGTAGGGGTCTAGAGGCTTATATCTCTGAGAATGATCTTAGTTATGCAGTTGAGAAGGTGCATTCAACAGGGGTGCCATTTATTTGTTGTTATAGTAGATGATTTGGAGATGGGGGATAGAGGGAGAAGTTGTCCTTAGATAGCCACCTCATACTACAATAGTATGTGGATGTCTTTCCAGAGGATATTCCATGGATGCAACCTCAGTGTGACATAGACTTCAAGGTGGATCTCTTACCTAGTTCTGAACCCATTTCATGAGCACCTTACCGCATGATGACTTAGGAACTTAAGGAGCTCTGCCTATAGGTTGAGGGGTTGTTGGAGAAGGGTTTCATTCACCCTAGTGTATCACCTTGGGGATCACCAGTGATCCTTGTGAAGAAGAAGGATGGATCTCTTCTTCTTTGCATAGATTACTGACAGTTAAATAAGGTCACCATTAGGAATCAATACCCTCTACCCAGGATTGATGACTTGTTTGATCAGGTCAAAGGTGTGACCGTCTTTTCTAAGATTGATCTTAAGTCAGGACACCATCAGCTATGGATTGTACAGGCTAACATTCATAAGACAACATTTCACACATGATACGACCACTATGAGTTCACAGTGGTACCGTTTGTGTTGACAAATGCACCATCGGTATTCATGAGCCTGATGCACAAAGTTTTTCACACATACTTGGATAGGTTTGTAGTGGTATTCCTCGATGACATTTTGATTTATTCCAGCATTGTTGAGGAGCATGAGGAACATTTGAGGTAGGTATTGCAGTGTCTGAGGGATAATAAGTTATATGCCAACTTATCTAAGTGCGAGTTCTTCAAAACTGAGGTTTAATACCTTGGTCATGTTATATCAGGAGAGGGAATTACAGTGGATCCTAGAAAGATCTAGACAATCATGGATTGGCTTGTGCCCATAAATGTGGTAGAGATACGTAGCTTTATGGGGCTAGTAGGTTACTACAGGCATTTTGTTCAGGAATTTTCTAGGGTAGGACACCCTATTACTTCTCTTCAGAGGAAAGGGAAGAAGTTTGATTGGTCAGAATAGAGAGAGGCTGCATCTTATACATTGAAGGAGACGTTGAATAGCGTACCAATCCTTGCAGTACCCGATCCTACAAGAGACTTTGTTATATGTGTTGATGTTTCTTTAGAGGGGTTAGGAGTGGTATTGATGCAGGATGGTCGAGTCATTGTGTATGAGTTACACAAGCTCAAGGATCATGAGTTTAACTACCCTACGCATGATCTGGAGTTAGCTGCAGTAGTACATGTTTTGACTCAATGGAGGAATTTTCTATTGGCGCACCATTTTGGGTTACATAGTGACCATAAGAGTCTACACTATATCTTTACATAGCCTAACCTTAATGCTAGGAAAAGGTGATGGATGGAGTTTCTCTGTGAGTACAATTTTGAGGTGAAATACATCTAGGGAAAGGAGAATGTAGTGGTCAATGCTCTCAGTAGACGGAGGTATGAACTATCTGAGATGACTCTTATTGTGGATTTGAGGAGTCGGATTCTTACCGCACTTCCTACAGATAGCTGGTACCATGAGGTAAGGTCTGAGATTGAGTTAGGCAAGACTTTGGATTGCAGGTACTCAGGATATTCTTTGGATACATATGGGTTATTGAGATACATGGAATGTATATTTGTTCCTTCTTCGTAAGGGCTTCATACCTTGATTTTGACAGAGGCACATCGGGCACCTTACTCAGCTCATCGTGGAGTGAAGAAGATGTATGCCGATCTATGACTGCTTTATTTCTAGGTAGGTATGAAGCAGGATATAGCCAATTATGTATCATGGTGTTTGGAGTGTCAGCAAGTTAAGGCTCAGCACCAACATCTGGCTGGTCTTCTACAACCTCATTTGGTTCTTGAGTGGAAATGGAACATCATTTCATTGGATTTCATTGTTGGTTTACCCAACTCTTCATGACTACATGATGCAATTATGGTGATAGTAGATAGGTTGACGAAGGTGGCACATGTCTCACCTATCTGTTTCTCCTATAATGCTTTGTCAGTTGCTAGAGTTTTCATGGAGGAAATTGTGAGGTTGCATGGTATTCCGCATCAGATTATTTCTAATAGGGATCCTGTGTTTACTTTGGCTCTTTGGACATCATTACAACATGCTATGGGGACACAATTGAACTTCAGTTCATTGTATCACCCAGAGAGGGTCAATCGGATCCTCGAAGATATGCTTCGAATGTATGTCATGGACTAGTAGACACAATGGGAGGATTGTCTCTATCTTGTAGAGTTTTCTTATAACAACGAGTTTCAGAGTTCTATTGGAATGGCACCTTTTTAGGCCTTGTATGGATGGACATGTCGAACTCCATTGAGTTGGGACAGGTTGGAGGAAAGGATTTTATTGGGTCTAGATATGTTACAGGATATGGAGCAACAGGTGGTTCGGATCAGAGAGTATTTAATAGCTGCACAAGATAGAAAGAAGAAATACGTGGATGCACACTATGTGGATTGCCAGTTTGTTGTACGTGATCAATTTTTCTTGTGAGTGTGAACAAGGAAGAGTTTGATCCATTATGGAAAGGGTTCTAAGCTCGAACCTCGATTTGTCGGGCCTTTTGAAATTTTAGAGAAGAATGGGCCAGTTGCTTACCACCTTGCTTTACCACCTAGTCTCTCACATATCCACGATGTGTTCCATGTTTATGTACTTAGACCTTATCATCCAGACATTTCTCATATCCTTGATTGGACTGCTTTACAAGTAGAGGATAGGTAGCTAGCTTTGGAGCCCATGACTGTTATCCAACATAGGAGACTCACCCTCAGGGGTCAAGATATTGAATAGGTGAGGGTCCAGTGGGACCCTAGAGATGACACTTCTACTACATGGGAAGACGCTACCAGGATGAGGGAGCTCTACCCTTACTTATTTGTAGACTTCCAAGAGTAAGCCTGATCCTAGGGGGGGGGATGTGACAGCCATTTGATTTTTTATGTTTTCTTGACAGCTCAAATACTTTGTTAGACTTTCTATCACTGACAGTGGAGTGATGAGAGACTATATTGATGTCATGACACATTATATGCATGGTGATTATGTTTAATATGCTTTATGTTTGCATAGATGCTTAGTTGTGATGACATTACTATATATTCTTATTGTAGTTTAATTTATATATTATCTCGTCAGTTGATGTGACATTGTATTGGTGAAGAGAATGGTATTTCATCACTCGCTTGCAAGTGCCTTGTGATTTCCATGATTCTCTATTCACAGTGTGTATGAATTACAATCTGTATACATGTATGACTCTTGCTTGTGTTGTAGGTTTCCAGGTACAAGATAATGACTTCTCCTGGTTTCACAGGTCTTAGCATGTCCACTACTCAACAATAATAATGGGAGATAGTAACGGGCTACCTAGTCATACCTTTACCCTAGTACAATGTGTCGTTAGTTTGAGTTTTGGTCTTAGCCTTATCATTGTTGTTCTGGGTATTTTATTATTGTGCAAGTTTCATTTGGTAGATTAAATGTGTATTTGATTTAAATATTTAATTAATTGAATTATTATTGTGAAGGATTTAGAATAAATAAATAAATTAATTCAATTTAGTTATGTTATTTAAAACTTTTAATTATTAAATTATATGGGAATTAAATAAATAAGATTATTTAAATTTGTTGAAATATATTAATTGTTTTATTTTATTTTAAATGCATGAGATTGGAAAATATCTAGGGTTGTTGAGGGAAAATATATTTTGTTGGGATAACTGTGAGTTAGAAATTTTTTATCTTATTGTTGTAAATTGATTCTTGGAGGAAGTATTGGGAAAAGGGAAGGAAGTTGTTTCATGGGAAGAGTTCTATTTTTGGTTGAAAATTGGTGAGGAATTTGTGGAGCTTTGGCAACCTTGGCATTTT